>RDPX01000373.1:444964-475025 GCA_003991215.1 Morbakka virulenta
GAGTATTAAATTCGAGAGTGTTCGTCGTCGTGTTCTTAATCGCCAAAATGCAGTCACGTGGTCAACAACGGATGTGACGTAGTCGAGCTTATCACGTGATCGATAGCATGCGGTCGAAGTCGATAGTTTGGACCCCATATTGTTGCACTGTTGTTACTTCGTGCTGCGATATTAAGATATTATTTGTAAATATAGCTATTAAAACATTTGTAATAAAATACTATTATATATTATTTCTAATCAATATTCTTGTGGCTGCTTTAATAATAGTTATCTTTAATAATATTACCTTCACCATTGAAGTAGCTGGCTTAAACAAATAGTTCATTCTTCATTTACTAAGATCACAAATCTTTAACAAAGTCAGCCCGAGTTCACGCGCCTATGCGTCTAGTTCTGATTTAAATCATTATTCCCGGAACTTGTGGTTTTGGTTATGTAATGAATATGATATGTTAGGAAAACCCTGCGCCATTTGCCTTTGCGTTTAGTTTTATAATTAGCTTTAGTATGATAGCAAATAAGTTTCATTCATTTTAGAATCATTTTTAGGTAAGTTTCATTCATCGTGTTTTTCTTTTGTTTCGTGCTGTGGCTGTTATTTACGCAAATGCCTCGAGACACGGATCTTGAAGAAGTGTTTACGTCCGGGCGGGCTGTGGTGCCGGGAAAATTTATTGTAAAGTTATCTTAGTTATTTCCTGTTATTCTTTTTTCTTATTGGTTGATATTTTAATGATTGTAAAGCTGTATCCCTTATAAAGAGTTAGTTGTCGCTTAAACAAGCGTGTGCCTACATGTTGTAGCAAGTTGTGATATTGGAATGATATGTTGAAAACCAAGTAGGTCGACTTTTTGCGTTGTTTCTGCAACTTCGATTTTTGTATCATGAACTAGCGAATAGGCGGGTTGAGTTCGCCACATGATAGTTTTGAGTCTTCACAAATTACGGAGTTTAAGTCTTTTGTGATAATTAAGTCCATTGTCCAACATCTTGATTTGTTTGTTGTTCAAAGTTGCCTGTTGCATATCAGCAGAAGAGACTTAAACTAAGCTTTGTATGCCTTGGACTATATTGTTTTGAAGGAATCTGACGTACCACTGGATCCGCTTCTTTTACAAACATTCCTCAGCTTGTTTGCCTTGTTTTCATGATCCCAACATATATTTAGTGGTAAGGTTGAACTGCAGGATGAAACCAGCGTTAGCAAAGAGTTCTTATCTGAAACATTTCAAGTTAACAGTCGGAAAAATTCATTAGCAGAATGCAAATTTTAATAGCCTTTTTCGATAGGCTACCGTTTTGCAGCACAAAGACTTGTAATTCATAGAGGCGAATTTTTATACCTTTCGATCAGAAGAAGTGTTACTCGGACCATGATCCAGAGTAACTCATCAGAATTATGAGACGATAAACTATATCAAAATGCCTAAAAGTAATATATGTACGGGACTATACAGCAAAAATCAGAAAAATTGAGTTTTGAGATAAAAATCAGAAAAGACGAGAAAAAATCAAAACAATCAAATTTATTAACCAGGGTATCTACCATAAGATCACTTCGTTCATAATCTTGTGAAATCTTATAGAGCATGTCAGCCATAAGATTGTTTAGCGAGTAAGCGAGCTCTCCTAGCGGGGTGGAACGAAGTAATGGACTCACACACTGAGCAAACTCATTCACTCGTCTACTTGTGTCCTCATACCAGTCATGTCCAATCGTGCCCTATCATGTCCTCTTTCACAATTTCGCGGAACTTTAGTTTTGTTTCCTATTTAATATCCATACGGTAATGTGTCATAAGTTTTCTGAATGCATCTTTTATCATATCCTAACCTAAAGTCTTTCTCTTGGTACTTATTTATCAGTTGTTTTGTTTTTGAATCACGTGTAATTATTTGCTCTTTGACAATTGTTATCCTATCTTTTGTGCCTTTCATAATGTCATTCATGGAACTTTGATTAATACATTGACTGTTGTCATAGTTGAGGGTAAAACCATTCACCTTGCAAACATTCTTACCATTTGATGTTGGGTAAGCATAGGAGTTTGGACCGGTAGCACACCATGGTATAATATGATGACCATCTAATTCATCAGTCAAATCTCCCAAGCTATCTCCCGTTTTGACCAGGTCGTTCAACATATCATGCAGAATCAATATCATAACCCAATACTTGATCACCTAGTTTGTCTAAGACACCGTAGAGCATCATTCGAGCATGGGTAGTTGTGAAACAAGCTACGAAGATATTAGTATGCCTACAGTTGTTAACGAAATCATCTTTCATGTTATAACTCATTTGTACCATGTCTTCATTTATAAACTGAATGTTAAGATTATCAACTTTGTCGTCAAGCAATATCTTGTAAAAGTCTTTAACCTCGGTAATGTATTTGGTCTGTTTCATGTTTTGACGCTGACCAAACCTACCCCATAGACTGTTTAAACATAGTTTGGCGATAGCTCTCATACCAGGATTGTGTTTTATTTCACCTAGCTCAATACCTAACCTTTTGTAGACAACGTCCTTAAATTCTTGCTTAGTCTTGTATGTACAGTTTGGGCCAACTTCAAGAGACGAGCTTTCCATTTTAATCTTCATAAACTTACGTACGTAACCTTTGAACAGATTTTCACTAGTTTCCTCAAAATTTTAAACCTCATAAATTTGTTCTACCTTGTAACCCTTTTCAACGGCTGTAAATAATTTATTTGTGCACCAAGTACCTATAAAACTCCTTAATTCATCATTGTGAATGCATTTTTTCAATTTAATTTTGGAGCATGCTCTGCACAGAGGAAACAGTAGTTTTTCAGCGTTTCCATATTTTGTTTTGACAGGTAATACAGGGTGATATAAACCTTTTGGTGGAAGCACTTTGCATTTAATTAAACCGAACCAGTCTTTGTCTAATTTTTCAGGGTTAAATATTTTTGTAGGATGTCCAATTGGGTACTTTTTGTAATATTGTACGGTTGGATATTAACTTACAAAATCAACACATCGTCCTTTTTCATTGTCTTTGAAATCACATTGCAATTTGGTTATATTTGTACGCCCACCGAAGAATGCATCTCTAGGAATTAGAGGAGTAACAACTTCACAAGGTTTGTTGTTTAGACCATGTTTTAAAGTCTTTTTTTTATCTAATTCGCATTCATAGACTTCAACAAAATTGTATCCTGCATTTCGAATCTTTTTATTTTTCTCAAGTGTTTGTTTTTGTAATGTTGCCATATCAATCTTGTTCTTTGGATTTATTGTGTCAGGGGTATAACATTCTGGATATCCATGCCAGAAACACCCTTGAAATTCATACACTGTGTTTGTTTCTTTACAGTATCTATCAACTTTTGCAACGTCATTAATCATATACTCTCCACCATTTAAGGCATGTTGTATTTTGATTTCATCCCTATTTGAAAGGAAGTTTAACCATGAAATACTCTTTTTACTGTAAGCTTCCATGTTGGCAGTATCTTTATGAACTGCAATACAACCAGCTGCCATATAATTCGATCTGTAGATGGTCATACATACAGAAGCTATGGTAACGTTATTGTATTTGGTCAATATTTTCCATCTCTATAAAGGCTTTCCCTAAATTTCATCATACTTCTTCTAAGAATATCAACATCTGATAGGCAATATTCTCTCAGCTCTTTCTTAAAGTCAAAGACATAACCTTCATCAACTTTTGCCTGACACCATTCTAAGCAAGCTTTCCAATTAGAGCTACTCATTTGGTCAACACCATAATGTTTCTTGCTGGGAATATTTCCTACATCGTTTTGGTTACATTGTTTATTGAAATAATGTGGAAAGTATCCTTTCTTCAACACTTTTAATCCAAATGTTTTGGGGAAGGTTGCTAGAGCACTAGCAACATGGTTTATACTATCTATAAAACGAATATTGTATTGTTTGATTGTAATAGACATAATCTTGGTCCCCGTATAGATACAAAATGGATTGATTCCATTCTCAACACAATACTTTAGAATAAAGTGAGCATCATAAGCTCTTGCATTGTGAGCAATGAAAGTGTAAACTTTTCTTTCGTCGCAAAGCACAAACCTGCACAAGTCATCAATGTTATAAAAACACCATTCTTCACCATTGAAATCCCATGCATGAACGAAATTCACAACATGGACACCTGTATCTTGAATAGCTTCAAAGTGATAAAATATGTATTTTTCTGTGTATGTTTTGCATGAGAAACATTTCTTTTCACCTTCTTTCAACTCACAGTATTCCATGCATTTACCACCCTTACACTCGTTAGGCTTCATATAACACTTATGATCTTTCATCTCGCAGTATTCTTGACAATTTAAACACATTGAATAATCACATTTATGACCTTTAAGGCTTTCAACGGTTCTATCACACTTTAGGCACTTTTGAACTGTTGTACATACAGTATTTATCTTCCCTCGTTTCTTGTACGGTTTCTAAGATGCTCGTCAAAACACCCTTGGCCAAAAAAGTTTCTATTGCATTTATTACATGTGATCACATCTTTAGGATCTCTCGGACACTCTGATTGATATTTGAAATATGCAATACACTTGGATGGACAACGATGACAATCTCTTTTTGTGTAAGGTTTCTTACAAGAGTGACAGTAATAGTCTTTACATAGAAATGCAGGCATGCTAGTGATGACATCAAAGTGGTTTTTGTTTTTATATAGGTACATTTGCTGTGATACTACCTCTGAAGAAGTNTGAAAGCCCATGCATGAACGTAATTCACAATATGACACCTGTATCTTGAGTAGCCTCAAAGTCATAAAATATGTATTTTTCTGTGTATGTTTTGCATGAGTAACATTTCTTATCATCTTCTTTCAACTCACAGTATTCCATGCATTTACCACCCTTACACTCGTTAGGCTTCATATAACACTTATGATCTTTCATCTCGCAGTATTCTTGACAATTTAAACACATTGAATAATCACATTTATGACCTTTAAGGCTTTTAACGGTTCTATCACACTTTAGGCACTTTTGAACTGTTGTACATACAGTATTTATCTTCCCTCGTTTCTTGTACGGTTTCTAAGATGCTCGTCAAAACACCCTTGGCCAAAAAAGTTTCTATTGCATTTATTACATGTGATCACATCTTTAGGATCTCTCGGACACTCTGATTGATATTTGAAATATGCAATACACTTGGATGGACAACGATGACAATCTCTTTTTGTGTAAGGTTTCTTACAAGAGTGACAGTAATAGTCTTTACATAGAAATGCAGGCATGCTAGTGATGACATCAAAGTGGTTTTTGTTTTTATAGAGGTAGATTTGCTGTGATACTACCTCTGAAGAAGTGTATATCAACTCGTTAAATTGATCACCATCAACAATATTAATCTGACTACCTAAATGATTTGCAATTTTTTCAACATCTTCCAAGGTACTTCCAAACTCGTTCACATTTACGCCTCCTTCTTGATATAAGTTTAAGGCTTCTTCTTTTTGTAGCTTTCTTGATTTGTTGAAACCATTTTGGAGTTGGGTTTTAGACCATAAACCCTTGTTGATGTTAGCCATAGCAATTACAATAACTCTGGCCAAACAGGTTGTATCATCGTTTTTAAAGGTAGTGACACATCGTTTTGAAGGCAAATTGTTTTTTACTGTTGTGAGATGCCTTTTACCTCTTGGTATCTTAAACGATTGAACGGTAATTCTAATGTTATCTAATGGTACATCTTTGTATTCAGCTTTATCACTTATGCAAGCAACAATCATTTTTTCATCTTGATTGACGTTTAATAATCTTGTGCTAAAAGGTTTTGACCATGTACCATGATCAATAATTAGGCGAATTTTATCACTATTAACTAATTTACGTTCATTTTTAACCTTTGATAAAATTTTCATAAAAATTTTTGGAACATCTACAACACCTATTTTTCTGTCTTTGAGTTGATATTCATCATATCGCGTTTGAAATTTATTGTGATATACCTCTCCGAGGTATATCACAATAAATCTATCCGCAGTTTTTCTGCCGATGCTTACTTGTTTTTTATTTCCTTTAAATTTCAGTAGAAAAAAAATGAAGCAATATTTCTATCTAAAGAAAAATGTTGTAAGACTGGAATTGGCAATTTTTTAAATAATTGCATAAATAATAACTGTGGTATTGTTAGCAGATGTTTCCACAAGGAAACTTTCCGATACAATTCAAACGATAAAGTAATTAATGCGTCCAGAAAAATGGATACTATAGCAAAGTTCAAGAGGAAGATTTAAACTGATTAGGGAAGTACCAGGGTGGCAAGACGCAATTGTACACAATTATGAGTAATATTATGAGTAATACAAGAAAAAACACTCAGAGAATGCAAACTTCCATCTAAGCAGCTTCTTTTCTGCCATGTATAGATTTTTTCCAAACAAAATTGTAGTCCTGGATCCAATTTCATATATATCATGATATACCCATGTAAAGATTTGTCAGTTTATAAGGACCAAAAGGATCAAGCAGAAGGATGGTGGTGGTGAGGATAAAAAAAACTTTTTTTTTCTAACCAAGGGACAACTTATCCTCATAAAATAAGAAAAATAATCGATACCAGTAAAATTGTGAAGCAGTGTTTGTAGATAGCTCAGTCCTATATGTGTAAACGGAAAACATTTCTGTGATTGGACTCTGGGCAACATGTGGCATATTCCAAAAAATCTTTAAGTTGCAAAATGGTTTTCTTCACAATTTATTACCAATATCTCAGTCACCTGAACAGAAAATCAAAAAAACCTTCTTATGATTCATGATATCATATCTAAACTCCTCTTTTTGTTATTTTAACTCTTCTCTCGCATAATCGCAAATATAAACCCTTTGCGGCGTTGACTTTTTGCTACCGATTAGTTCAGACAATTTAATATTAATTAAGTTGGATAGTGCGTCTTTGATATTTGTCTTTTCGACCTTTTGGATGAGTTTGGATGTGTTTGTTTTTATCCAGTTAAAACCTTTGGATATCTTTTCGGAAACTTTTTCAGGGAGTAATTTAAGGAACTCTTTTCTGCTATTTACAAAATTAGATACAATATCTTTTCCCCTCTCTAAAATTGTAACTTGCTGGACTGGGGCATATTTTTTGGTTCTCGGAACAGGGATTGGAGCAGGAATTGGTTTCGGTGCAGGGGTAGACATACGAGCTGGTGAGCCCGCCAATAATTCTTCTAGCTCAGCTTTTCTGAGCTTTGAATAGCCTCGAAGGCCATGCTCTTTTGCACGAGCTTTTAATTGAACAACAGTTTTTTATTCATTGCAGACATTGTCTTTTATTAGTGAAAGAAATTACTTAAGTCATTTCAATTTTTTCGTGTTTGTAACCAGGGCTAGGTTAAAAAAATCACTCTGATGCCTTTTGTTTCTGTCTTAGCCTGTATTCACGTTGCTTACGATTGTCAGAGTCCCTGTTCTTAGCTAACCATTTTTTATGATAGCCATACATAGTTTTTTTAATTTCCTTATCAAGGACATGACTTGGGTCGACATCGTTCTTTTGTAGCATATCAATCAATTGTGTCCTATTCATTTTGTGATAATACCTAATACCCCGACCATGGGCTGTAGGGATCATTTTAAACGTTTCATTTTCTCATATTCAACAGACATGTCTTTTTTATATACATATATTGTTTTCTTTAAATCATTTTCAATCTAGTACAATGCCAGAGCCACTCAACTTTTTCAAACCTAATCCCGAAATCAAATTACTCAAACTACTTGGAGGGGGTGAAGGGGTCACTAAACTTTTTATCAAGTTAGCTGCGTTTTGTTTTGCATTAGGTTTTGTAATTTTCTTTTTAATTTTACTACCAGCCTTGTCAACAACAGCCTTTGCTACCTTTCCACTCTGATCTACGATTGCCTTCTCACCTGATGTTACAGCTGATTCTATGACCTTGTTAACCAACTTGTTCGCTTGGGGTTTAGCAAAGGCTTCAGGAGTCTTACTTGCAATCTTACTTGCTATTTTACCAACAATGTCAAAAATACCGTTTCCTCCATATACATATCGATGGTTAACTTTACGTTTCACAATCATTTTTTTAAGAAGCAGATATTTTTTTATCCAAACAGGCTGGTGTTCAATTGTTTGTACTGTTGCCTGTCAATAATACCCTTTCTTAAGAGTTCATCGGCGATTGGTACTATCTCATTTTCAGCTGTTCTATTTCCAGCTTGATACTCAGCAACCAATAACGTCAAGCGATTAACAAGTTCATTAGGGTCGGAGCTCAAATAAACAACAACACTAGCTTTCTTTGTTTTTTTTTTCAGTTCATCCCAAAATGGTTTCATTAACGACCACTTTTTGCCTTTGCTAGAATTTGGAGATTTGCCTCGTGAATCATAATTCTGAAAGAGGGCATTAGTATGATAAAGAATTTGTTTGTAATTTAACATATCATCATTATCATAACCTAAAGGCTCCTTTTTAGTCAATAGAGACCATAATCCCTTTGTTCCATGATATCGATGGTTAGATGAGCGTGCGAGCCCGCTGGAGATTATTATTTTATCACCTTCAATTTCCACCGGTTTATTTCCAATCCAAAAAGTATCATCTTTTTCATAGATACTGAACACGCTATCAGACTCTTTCGTTTTACTTAGCGATTTTCGCAAATTATCAGCACCCACAGGTCCAATAACTTTCGACTTGGGTGTATAGGTCACATTATAGTCTTCGGAAGGAGTCAGAGCTGGTTGTGATGTCCTGTTCATCCCAATCTCTTCATTCAGATTTTCCAGCTCAAGTCTAATGGGTGCTAAATTCCTTCCAACTTCGTCAGCAGCCCTAATATTTGATTCAATGATAGGTTTAAATAATCTCTGATGTTCTTCATTTTTAGCTAAATCACTCAATCTTTCATTTAGATTTTGTTGTTGAATACTCTTTATGCTTTTAAGGTATTTTTGCATAATCTCATCTCTTTTGGATGAATCTTTAATGTTAATAAACGACATGTTTTTGTAGACGTCAGATATTATGTTCAACGCCCAACCGTTCAACGCCCAACGCTGAACGCTAAAAATATATAGTAAATGGCGTTTGATGCGTTAAATTTGAGCGTTCGAAAACGTAAGTTCGTAGAAGTGCGTTCATTCATTAAGTATGAAAAACATATTAAAGTTACGTCTATATCTGCCTTCATATTTCCCACTTGATAAATCTATAGTAGCAAATCCGCATTTCTCTTTCCAACATGTTTTACAAAAGTTCTTGAACTCATCCAAAGACATATCTGCTGATGCATGATCCTTATGGATAGGATTGAGGTTTTTATCATCTTGTGGAAACAGTACAATTAAGTTGGCGTTCTCTCTAACAGTCTTTCTTGGTAATAGAAAGTAATTTTGACTGATGTAGAAACTATCGCATGAACTGTGTCTACCTCCAGTATAATATGCCTCTGCTTTACTCTGTTTTTCCAAAAAGCAGTCATCAAATATCATCAAGTTTTTATGTGTTTTATCTAACTCACACGGGTCTGGTATATCACTGCAGTCTGTAAAAAATTCAGCTTTAATTTACATGTATTTTATTTACCGAATAATTTTGCTGATTAAATGTTAGTATGTTTATCCAAGAGCAATCAGTTCATTCCATATTATATGTAGTACATGTACTGGACATAACGCAGATGTACAGAATAGTTTCAAAGTGTAATGACTTGCAGTTGACATAAACAATACAATTTAGCAGGACACGAGCATGTATATGTACCAAAGACTCGGTTATAAAGAGTTAAAATCGTGTAATTAAAAATGTGTAGGGTCTGAAAAGGTTTTTAATAGTAGTCTGAGTTTTCGTCTTTAGCATCTGTGCCTGGACTTACGCTTCTACCTCCGATAAGTATGTTAGGAGAGTACCATCTTCGTCTCCGTCGTGAGCATGGATGTAGTGCTTTAGAGATGTCACCATATCCAAGGCCGCTGCGTTGGTAGGCAATGGATGTGCCTCGGACTCGTCACCAGGCTGCTCTTCTTCTTCTTCTTTCTCTACAGATGTTGACTGATGAGCGTTCTCCAGGATAGATTCTTCGGTTGAGATCTCCCGCGAAGGCACATTTGCGTCGCTATCCACGTACTGGTCAAAGTCGACATCAGCTGGAACGAGCCCCGCATCCCGCAAACGATCCCAGCTACTGCCGTCGATGCTGATTTCAACGTTGCCAGACATCGGATCATCTGTATCTGCTGGAACAGGTGCCAGATCATCTACAGCTGTTTGAACAAAGCGAACGTGACGATAGCAGTTAACAATGGTGATGTTTGAGACGCACCTCCAGGATTTGAGCAACAAATGCATGCATCGTAACAAATCAACTATGAGCGGTTGTTGATTCTCATAAACACACAGCTGTGCGGTTGCGATTTCTTTCCTGTAGTGTGCTTTTGGACATCGAATCACCCCGGCACCCATGGGTTGTGTCTTCGCTGTCGTATTTGGTGGCAAGAAGATGAGCGTGGTGTTGTTTAGGTTCTTTAGGGCAGGGTGCGCAGAGCATTTATCCACAACAAGAGCAATTTTCCTTCCCTGGTGTCCCATCTTCCGGTCAAGGTTATGACAGAATTCAGAAAATATTTCTGAGATCATCCAGGTCTTCTTGTTAAACAGATAATTAAGCGGCAGCTTCTTCAAACCTTAAAAGCAGCGTGGCTTTGCCGATTTCCCGATAACGAGCAGTGGTAACTTCTCACCTGTCATGCTTGTAGTGACCAAAACTGTAATGCGGTCCTTTGATCTCTTCCCTCCTGCGCACGCTTCATCCTTGAATGCATGGGTGCGATCAGGCAGACACTTGAAAAACAGTCCTGTTTCATCTGCATTGAAAATGTTATACGGTGGAAAAATCTTGCAAAAGTTGAGGCAGACGATCAGAAAACCAGGATTTGGTGGCATGGTTGTCAACTGCAGCTGCTTCACCGTGCAGACGCTTGCACACGATACTGTGTCGCTCTTTCCATCGATTAATCCAGCTGGCGGTGATGCTATCTGAATTCCCGAGATGTAATTCACGAGCAAACTGAAGAGCCTTCAACAGTAAAGCATCCCCGGACAACTGTTGCTTATGTTCCCGAGCAAGACAGAAGTAATCCAGAAGTGGCTGGTTCAGAGCTTCAAACTTGTGTGTTCTGGCTCGCTTTGCGTCAGGATTTCTGCCAAGTTCATATTCAGCAACGATTTTGTTGGCATTTTTCAAAATAGTGTTAACAGTGGTACGAGGCATATGATGCTCTAAAGCAAGCTTTGAGAGATTTGTTTTGCCAGCACGGTAGTCTACGATAACATCGTATCGCGCTTTGAGAGTATGAGAAGAGTGCTTTCTCGTAGACATGTTTGTTATAAACGTATGCCTGAATCTATCTAAATGAGCTAATTCAAGTGCACGAATGAATCAACTGAAAAAATTGATTCACTCTTAGCAGAAAATTCTAGGTCATTGGCAGTCTGGCAGTCTCTCTACATGTACCGCGATGCGTTGACGCCTGTAGATGTCGTACTATTAATTGGTCTTAGACAACTAAGTCACCGGGGTCAAAATCTGAGAACAGTACTCAGACAACTAGGTCACCGGGGTCAAAATCTAAGAACAGTACTTTCCCTGGCACCTTTACACCGCTAACCTTGAGACAAAGCTTCAGTTCCTAAGTTGAATGCCAAGTCTGAGCTGTCTGGAAAATAAAAATAGGCCCACTGATCTTAGATTTTGATGCGAGTGTCGGTTTAAGCAAATTTACCCTTCTGGGGACATGTGAATGTGTGACGAAATAAGCGAGGTTACGAATTAGGAGGAGGCGATTTAGCCGGATTTACTTACACGGAATACAGTGGC
The DNA here is from genome assembly GCA_003991215.1 of Morbakka virulenta. Taxonomy (NCBI): domain Eukaryota; kingdom Metazoa; phylum Cnidaria; class Cubozoa; order Carybdeida; family Carukiidae; genus Morbakka; species Morbakka virulenta. The sequence continues at coordinate 456,854 of RDPX01000373.1, forward strand.
AATTTTACGGTTCCTTACGAACACTGACGAATTAGGCGAACTGACGGTTTAGCCGGTGACGGATTACACAGATTCTTCTGTGAATGCATCTGATTATAAAACCTTGTATCCACTATATGTGTTTGATGCTAGCCGCCAACCTCATGCTTTAAGATATGTAGCAACAAATATAACAATTGAATGTCAGGTTAGTCAAAGTGTACCCGCACAAACACGAGATTATTGTCTCTGTATCAGTGATAGGGTGCTGAAGCTTAAAAGTGATGGAACTCAAATGAGCGTTGTTTCATAAAATATTAGCTAAAATAAAAATGCCAGGCTACACGTTTATCATTAGTGGAAGTGGAAGTAGAATTGACACCGAATTCAATCCACCTCTTGAATTGGATCAAAACAAAAGGTATGAAAGGTCTCTTGTTAATTTTGAGACTGCGTGGAGTTTTTCAAATATTACGTCAAAGAATACCGTATTTGTATTTAACGATGAAAAATCAAATCATCAGATAACTATTCCGAAAGGAGCCTACGAGTTGAGTGCAATAAATTCATATATCCAAAGTCAACTAGAAATTCTTGGTTTTGCTAAAAAATGTAATTACAATATCTGCAAACAGAAACACCTTAAAATGTATTCTGACAAAGGCATATACGGTAGACTTTACACCTGAAAACAGAATTTCCCTAGTCCAAGGGTTCAACCATAAAAAATATACAGGGACTGTTGAAGGTGAAAATATCGTTAATATCTTAAGTATAAACACACTGCTAGTGCATAACAATATCATTGGGCATTCATACGTCAATGGTAGTTTGAATCCCGTGTGGTTCTCGTTTTTTCCAAAAAGGGGTGCAGGTGAAAAAATCATTCAAGAACCTGGACAAAGAGTATATCTGCCAGTAAAATTGAAAACCATATGTAGTATGTCAACTTGGCTAACTGATCAGAATAATCACCCAATAGACTTGCAGGGTGAGAACTTAACCATTCGACTACATTTCAAAGAGGGAAAATAAATATAATATTTCATATACAAAAATAACATGAGTTACATGAAATATAATTTAAACATCTCGAAAGCGCAAGAGGATAAGCTACGTAATGCAACTAAAACTAAAAAGGCTATTCACCTCAGATTAAGTAAGAATGATTTACATGGTGAATATATGCTGTTGTTAAACCAAGCCCAGGTAAATCAAATTGAAAAAGCAAAGACACTAAACAAAGGCGTTACTTTGAATTTATCAGGAAAACAAATTAAGGCTAACCTCACAGTTGAAGGTGGATTTCTTAGTTTATTGGCTGGATTGGCATCAAGAGCACTACCTTTTTTTGCTAAAACAATTCTACCTGGATTGGCTACAGGGTTGATATCTGGTGGAGTCGAAAATGCAACAACTGGTTCTGGATTAGAAAATAAGGATGGATTTTTCGTGCAGAAAAATGGTGAATGTATTGATGGCATGTACACAGGCCAAGATCTTTTTTTAAATTCAAGCGCATCCAGAGCACAATATAGTGATGGTTTATTTTAAAAAAGTGGTAGCAACGTGCATGAAGGAGGTTCAATCTTGAGTCAAATACCTATTATTGGAGAGCTTTTTAAATTACTGGGGCTGTAAAAAAAATTAAGGAAAATAAACTTGTCTTTCTTGACCATTTGTACTGCTTCCTGGTCATTGTTTGTTTTGACAGGTAGTTAAGTGCTTATTTTTTCAGTGTCTGCGTGACTTAACAATCTGTACAAGTATCTGAATTAAAATGGTTTGCTGGTTGACTTTTGGTTTGCAAAGAATGCAGTTTTGAAAACGATTTAAGTAGTCTGCTGTTGTATGAAAAATGGAATGTAAACATGAATACAGGTATGAAGACGATAACGAATGTGTTGAATTTTGTGAAGAATGTGGTGAAATTCTTGGCAGATCTCAAAATATTTTCATCAATGATAACCATGGAAATGATAATTCTAACAAACACAACATTGTGCACGTAGATATTTTTTGAAAAGCTGCACGATCTTAATATCAAATTTGACTACGATCACTTACGTTTAAAGAAGGATTTCAGAATACAAGAAGATGCTTTGATAGACGTTTTGTTGGGGGGAAAGCCGTAAAAATAGTTTAAATGTCTATTACAAAATTCACAAGTTGTTACAGCATAAGGGAATTGTGAACACTGAAATAAAATCGTTCAAGACAAATCGTATCAAAGTTGAATACGACAGAATTATGAAACAAGTGTGGGATAAATTGAATTGGCCTTGGATTGATTAGTAATAGTAAGTAGTAATAGATGCATTTTTGGAAAATGATTTGAAGAAAACAATATACATATATTGAAAATGGATGACCACTTGCAAAGTATCAGAAAAATTTACAATGCTTTGCTTCGTGCTTTACAAAAACATGCTGACACAATAGACTATGACAACGAGTATGATGAAGAAAGACTGCAGACAACCATCAATGAGATTGAAGGGCTCTGCGATAAATACCCATGGCTTCGACGTCTTGCAGGATAGTTAGTTGGATAATGATAGTGGTACTGCAAGACCGCGGTTGTCACGACAACATCTGACCCAGAAAACAAATCCAGGACATGCTGCAAGGATGTGTTACTGAATGTTGGAATCGAGTGTGACGGTCCTTCATGACCGCGGTCATATGTACCATCAATGAAATTGAAGGGCTAAACGATAAATAGCCATGGCTTCGAATTCTTGCAGAATAATTGACTTAAAGAAATTCTAATAGATTGAAAAAAACAAAACATGATTTCACTGCGCGATTGTGGGATATTAAGAGTCATTATCGATGAGGATTCTACAAAAGTTCACATCAGTCTTAATGCTCACGAGATTCTTGTGATCAGACAGTGAGAGAGAGAGAGAGAGAGAGAGAGAGAGAGAGAGAGAGAGAGAGAGAGAGAGAGAGAGAGAGAGAGAGAGAGAGAGAGAGAGAGAGCATAGCTATAAGTTTATCTTTAGCGATAATGAAATCATGACAAAAATTTTAGGTGATACCTTATACCTTCTAGAGCGACCTCAAACAGTTTAAGAGGTAAGTTATGTGGTCAAATAATAAAGTCAATAAAGTTTGCTGTACTTCCGTGAACAACAAATAACAATAACAACGGTGTGGTCGAATAACAAAGTTAATTCCTATAAAGTTTACTCTACTTCCGTGAACAACAAATAACAACGGAGTTGTCAAATCCTGATTCCAACGATCAACTCCTCGACCATAAAGTGTACATCAAAAATAAAACCGTGACTCATACGAAAAAATCATGATCGCCCCACAACTCAAAATTCCCTCCCGTCGCGATCTCTCACCACGTGGCCGCCCAAAAAGCCCGCCACCCAGAACAAAGGAATCAGAAACTCACATTCAATAACAATACCAATAACAATACAATCATACAATATCACAAGTTAAAAATGACTTAAAGAATCAGATTTCTGTAATAAAAATCAAAATGGAATTTCCAACAATCAAGTAGTTTGAACTAAGCAAGGAACAATCAAAACCAATCACTAAGTGAAGAGAGTTGCCAGAAAATGTGATTTATCATGTTAAATCTGTGTCGGAAATTAAAACCGATTCTTCTCAAGGGTATGGGCTAATTATGTATGATGCAGAATTAGAGGATGGTTTTAGAAATGAATATAAAACATAGCTTCCTGCACGTCTTTGTATTGAGTTTAAAAATTATGGATGGAGAGAGAAAACGGCTTTTCTTAGACCAAAGGGGTTGAAAAAATCAGTGAAAAATCCTGATAGGCATTATTTTGATTGTAATATTTTTTGGGTTGGCTAATTTTCGTGGTAAAAAAAACATGTTAGATATCTAACCTCACCTGTGGTTAGACATCCATTATAAGTTACACAAAACTAAAGTTCCGCGAAATTGCGAAACAGGGCATGATAGGGTACGATTGGACATGACTGGGTATGAGGACACAAGTAGACGAGTGAATGAGTTAGCTCAGGTCTACTTCGTTCTACCCCACTAAGAGAGCTCGCTCACTCGCTAAACAATGTCATGGTTGACATGCTCTATAATACTTCACAAGATTATGAACGAAGTGGCCTTCTGGTAGATTACCTGGTTAATAAATTTGATTGTTTTGATTTTTTCTCGTCTTTTCTGATTTTTTTCTTAAAACTCAATTTTCCTGATTTTTCTGATTTTTCTGATTTCTGCCCTATAGTCCTGTACATATACTACTCCTAAACTCTGTCTAGTTCAGTTTAAAAAGGAAAAAAAAGTATAGGAAGCTCTGATTTACATAAATAAATTAATTAATCCAGTTTATTTTATTGAAGGTTTCCTGGTCTAGAGTAAAGTGAATTCAACTATTATTCGGATAAATTCACAAGCTCATCTATTGTATAAGTCATTCATTGTAAAATCCATTCATAAAAATATATCGTTCACAGCACTAAATTAAAACATCCTTTCTCATACGTCTCCCCTGGCAAAAGTGGCATACAGAGGAGTGGAAGAGCTCTCAACAAATCGCATAATTATCTCCACAAATTATTCATCGATCGCTGCGAAAGTCAGAAAAGAAAGGAGTGCGCGAGTGCAGCACAACACATAGAAATACAAACAAAGTGAAGGGGAATGGATTTGTTTGGCTTCAATTTCTTCTACTGTTAATTCTTTGTGATTTTTGTGATTTTGTGTTCTCATTGTGTTCTCATATACTTTTCCCTCTTTTTTTACGGAATGATTTTTGTTGTTGTTNTTTTTCTCGTCTTTTCTGATTTTTTTCTTAAAACTCAATTTTCCTGATTTTTCTGATTTTTCTGATTTCTGCCCTATAGTCCTGTACATATACTACTCCTAAACTCTGTCTAGTTCAGTTTAAAAAGGAAAAAAAAGTATAGGAAGCTCTGATTTACATAAATAAATTAATTAATCCAGTTTATTTTATTGAAGGTTTCCTGGTCTAGAGTAAAAGTGAATTCAACTATTATTCGGATAAATTCACAAGCTCATCTATTGTATAAGTCATTCATTGTAAAATCCATTCATAAAAATATATCGTTCACCCCCCCAGTAACTGTGGCTCAGACGGTGCCCTTCACAGGGACTTGGATTTGACAGTGAGGAATTTCCTGGCCGAATGCCCTTCATGACGCCAACCAATGGCTTTTTATTTTGTGAATTTCGAAAGTCGCCCACTCGGGGAATCGAACCCGGAATTCTTGATTACGGTGCAGTTGCACTAAACATTAAGCCACGGCTCCTCTTTTACGGAATGATACCAAGAGAAAAAAGGGATATTGTTGTTTAGAAAAGTAAGAGAAAAATATAACCAGTCGTCTTTTCCATTTTTAGTACTGCATTCTCGATAAGTTAAAAAAAGTCATTTCGTGGCAATAAACTGAATTCTTATCTTACATAATCTTTTCAAACAGATGTTGTGAGTCATCTTTAATCCTATCTAAGAAAAAAATGTCTCTGAAAATAGAAAACAATCAACGTGGCCTTACAGCAACTGGTGGATTTTGATCATCTAAGACGGTCTGTATATTGGACCTCTTGTCTGAAAAACATTCATCCAACCTTTAAGCTGAGTATAAAACAGGTGATCTTCAACGTTATCTGAAAAATAAGGCTCCTTGATAGCATTTTCGGTATTTTTTTACGTCATATGCATAGGGTTTTCTGTCCTCATCATTTCCAATGCTACTACTTTTTCATTTTGTGCAAATGGCATTATTGATATTCAATATCCTTTGGTTACTATCTATGCTTATTAACGATTTTTTTTCGTCAGAGGTTTTTTGTATTGCAGTTCAGGAAGCCTTACATAATAACCAAAGCCTTTTCCTACATGATAGTGCTAAAAGAAAAAAAGGCGGATTTAAACATCTTACAGTATTTAAGCTAACTCCACTCAACAGAAAAATGCGAGATTTTTATACAAAAAGGTGGTTTTACCTCAAGTAATGTTTATTATTCCTAAAGTTATTTTGTTTTCCTATTACCAAGGTCCACAACTAAAGATAACCATCTTAGTATATATTCAGGGAAGAACTCTGGATACAGCCAAGGAGTTGCAGTCATACTCTCTAAAGAAATAAAACACTCTCTGATAGGATACACTCCAATTTCAGACAGAATAATAAAGTTGCGACTTCAAGGAAAGCCACATAATCTTAGTGTTGTTCAATACTATGCACCAACAAGTGCTGCTAGTGAAGAGAAGATGGGTGGTTTTTATAATGGCTTACAAGAGACCCTAGATTCTATGCCAAATAGGGGACATAAAAATTGTGATGGGAGATACAAATGCAATAGTCGGAAAGTCATTACATAGCGTCAAAACACATGGCATGTATGGATTAGGTGAAAGAAATGCACGAGGCAATGATTATGTTGAAAAATCTGACAAAGAAGTTCCGAACAATTGTTGATGCGATTAAAGATGAAAACGGAAAAATACTTAATGATGGGCCAGACGTTAAAAACCCGTGGAAATCATTTTGTGAAAATCTGTACAGGAAAAATGACAATATCTCTTCAGACCTCCTCAAAACTTCATTTGAGAACATAGAGTTAGAGCCTTCTCCTCTGATGACACGAAAGAGATTAAGAGAAAAGTTACCGTAGCTAAAAATGCAGTTGTTTCTTTAGCGAAGATTTGGAGAACTGAATCAATCTCAGTTAAAACAAAAAACGAATTCTTAAGTGCCTTGTATTTCCAATTCCAACGTATGGAGCTGAATGTTGGGTAATGAAAGACTGTGACTGTAAGAGAATCCAAGCTTTTGAATTATGGACCTATCACCGGCTTCTTCATGTTAAATGGTTAGAGTTACGTACAAACGAGTGGATTATTAGCAAACGTCGAAGGAAACCATGTCTACTACATGATATTGATAAACAGAAACTCTCTTTTGTTGGACATGTAATTAGAAATAAGGGGATTGGATATTATCTTCTCACTGGAATGGTGTTTGGAAAACGAAAACGCACAATCGCTCTGATAAGTGAAGCACAATAAGCAGATGTTGTCTTAGCAAAAACAAGGGGGTTGATATCCCTCCAGCTATCATGGAAAATTAAGAAAGCACATGACTCCTGTCGAAGTTACAAATGCCCTGTTGCATCGTTTGTTGCACAGAAAAACAAGGAAGGCGTCTCTCAGTGGGTCGCCAGACAAATGTAAAAAAAAATGCTGCTAGCTATGGCAAGATGCCGTTGCACTCCAAACATCTAGAAAGACGGACAAATTCTAAAATCCATCAAGTAAACTGTTTAGCCTCTGTAACAGAACTATCAATGTACAAGCAGCAATAGACGGGATGAAATGAGCCAAATATGCACTTCATATAAAAATGCATTAACATAACATGTTTCTTCCAAGAAGCTCAGAAGATAGGTGAAGGTGAAGTTGAATTTAAAGACGCTTAATTGAAAAGTTTGAAAACCCTGTATTGAAACGAGAAATCATGTTTTAAATATAAAGCTCTAGCTGGAGTTGCAATAGTTGCGGTACCTCATAAATACTTGAAGGATATGATATATGTAGAAGCAGGGCATATCATAGGATCCTGCATTATCATCAATGGAATAAAATCATCACCTTTTCATGGTATGCTGCAACAGATACACCAAACCATACCAAATCCAAAACAATCCCTAGAATAATTTACGAAGGGCAGTGAAAAAAGTAAAATCAAAATATCTTAGTCACAAAGTTATCATTGGTAGAGATTTTAATAATAGATGCAGACTGTTAACCAGAGAAATGGACTTATATGATGATAATAACGACCAAGAGAGCACAAACTCAAATGGTACTAGACTTCTGGCTGAGAAACTTTGTGCCATTAATTTCAAGTTTGACTACAAAAATAAAGCAGATTGTCATTCTACTCTAACTTAGGATGGAAGAGACGAAGGGACACTTTAATAATGTGGTTCAGTATCCTTTGTGAATTATATGGAAACGTTGGTGACGGTTTTGATTCAGATCATAAAGTAGTAAAAATGGACTGTACTTTTCCATCATGAAAAGTCAGGAACAAATTCTTAGCAAGAAAGAGGTCTTTGGAATAGCAATTGATATCAAACGCTTGTTAAAGGACAAAACTAGTATCAAATGTTATCTGAAGCTTTAGAAAACTCTGCTGGGGAAATTATCAACATAATCAACATTGATAAACTATGAGATAATATAACATCCGAAATCTAAGCATTATCAGAAGCTACAAATCAAGTCCAAAAAATTAGAAAGGAAACCAACCCCTGGGGTGACGATACCTTTCTTAAAGCCTATAACATCTCGTAAACAATGCAAAAATGCAGGTAAACGATAAGCGCTAAGCAAGAATATAAAAATTATCGAGATACGGTGAAAATAAATACTATGGGGAAAAGTAGATACCGTAAATGCGGTGTGTGAAACTCGCAATGTTGAAGCAGAGTTCCGCAAAATTAGCAATTACTCTGCACTGAATAAATCAAAACGACTTACAATGGCATCTGAGAATTTGAGGAAGCATTTAGAAGCTCACTGTGGTCAGTGAAAAATCAAAATCTAACCAGAAGTGGAGTGGCAAGATCTTCTTCCGTACATTTTACTACCAGAAGACGCTGATATTAATAGGTCTACCAACCGAAGAAGATCTGAAATCAGCCATAACGTCGATAAAAAACAACAAATGTCAAGGAGCAGATAAAATACGTGTTGAGTAACTTAAATATGCAAATTCCAAGAAGCTCATTGCAACAATTATGCTACTTCTAAATACGGAATCACAGCCTTCAAGTTGACATTAATTGTAAAAGCACTGTATGCTAAGACCATTGCTGCGATGAAAAACTCGGCTGACCACTATTACGTAGACACAGGCTGCCGAGACGTTGGCATTGAATCACTAGTACCCTCTAATATCTACATGGACCTTGTTCTTTACTGTACATAACAGAAAATGCTGGAAAAGTTTCCAAACACAGGCATGAAATATACTATGTATTAAATGTAAATCTACAATTAGGGAACAAATTGTACATGGGATTTCAGCGGATGGGCGATTGCGTGTGCTACTTTATCCAGGTAATATCGTTCTGTTGTGGGATGATGTACATAAGCTGCAATCAGTTATCAACATCTATGATGCAACGTTACCAACACTTGAGCAAACTATTGCATGTGACAAGATAAAACCCATGTCCTTCAATACATCTGAAGAGATCATGCAGAAAAAGACCTTGATATCCTTGAAAAACGATCCTATTGCAACATGCACTATCAAATGAGAAGTCAAATAATAATGATGATGATAATAATAGTGATAGTAATGATAAATTATATTTATACAGTTCACCAGGGTCAACTACAGAAAGCTGCTACTAGTCTGGGACATGACAAAGTAAAAAGTTAAAGTAAAAACATATCTTAACAAAGTACAAAGTAAAAATGTTACCCAAAAAAATCTCAATTTCATTTTATAAGATATTTCCTTTTCATTTAGTTTTGAAAGTTAATATTGATCCTTCCATCTTCACTTCTTTTGTCAATCTATTAAACGCTAAAGCCCTTTGCAACTGAAGGCTTTTTCTAAAATCTTAAGGTTTTGCCTTTGGAAGTTTCAGGTTCTTCGGGTTAAAATAATCCTTAACTATGTCTGGGACAATCCATTTACACAGTGGACTCCTAATAGAGCTCTCTTCCTTTGTCTCTCCAATTTCAATGTCGGTTATACACCTGGGGACTTTCCACAAATACACAATTTTCTGCACGATCTTATAGTCTTCCACATTGATTGGCATTTGATTTTGATAAACAGAGGGTTAAAAGGTCACAATATGTTATTGAACACAGTATCATACTTTTGTACATTGATTCTGCTCCTTGAGTTGTCAGTTTGTGTCTTAAACGCTTTAAAAGTTGTTATCTCTCCATTGTTCTGTGATAAACGTTGGCAGTTTGACCTGACAATGACAAAGTTTTGTCTACACCGACTTCAAGATATTCATAAAACCTTGCTATTAGTAATTTCTGTACCATTGATAAATAGTTTGACACTTTGTGTACCTTTCAACCTTGAAGGAGTTCCATAAAGAACAAATTCTGTTTTTCCTTTTCTCAAATTTAGTGTTAATAAATTTTGCAATCTGGTCAATCTGTTTGTTTATTGTGTTTATTATACTTCTGCTATCAGAACATGAGCAGTGAATGACTCATGTGCATACACCAGCACGTTACAGTTTTCCAGCTGCAGATGAAAATCATTTACGTAGATAACAAAGAAAACCTGGGGAATCCTAGAAACCTGGGGTTCACCACATGCAAGATACTGGTTATTGGAGTAGGTATATTCAAAACAAACAATTAATTTTCGACCAAATACGTAACTCGCAAACCACTGGATTTCTATAATTTTGATTCCATACACTTCTAAATCGGATTGAAATTTTCCATGATTCATAATGCCAGATGCCTTTCGTTAATCCAGGTAGAGAACCTGTAAGATATCCTTAATCTATTTGTTTTCTAATGTCGTCTGTATACTTAGCAAAAGCTTTTGTTGTCGGATGTTTTTTCCTAAAGCTAAATTGGTACTGCAATAACAGATCATGATTTTCCAAATAACCACATGGCTGAATATGTACTACACTTCCACCAACTTTCAATAGAACTTGTAGCACTTGGGGATTCTTGTCGAAATTAGGTTTGCTACCGAATTTTTAAAAAGAAACAGCTTTTGGTATCTTTTCGTAGTCGGGAAAATTTGCAGTTTGTAAAGAGAGTTGTTGAGGTAAGCTGAGAGGTGTGCTATTATTTCTTTGCAATCGGTTGTGAGATTCGTTGAGATATTGTCAAATAGCTGTCTTACACGTCAGTTTCCTGTTCATCAGATTTCCAGTGTCTTTGTCAAATGGAATGAAATGAAAAATGCAGTACTTGATAAACGAGTCCCTCTCTCTACAAGGGTAAGATTTTTAAAAGCAAGTGTAAGACTTTTATATTCAGTGTAAGCTTGGACTTTGAATGCGAAAGAGATGCAGAAGATTGAGCCAATGTGGCATGGTTTTTTGAAAAGGTTGGTAAATGGTGGTCTCAAGCATCAAAATGAACCAAATAACAAGAACGATAACAGTATCCTTCAGGAAGAATAAATTTGGGCATATAAAATCACCAACAAAAGACTCACAGAGATAACAAAATCTGTTAAAATAAAGGAATTTTGTGTAAAGCAACACTTAAACTATGTTGCTCACAAAATAGAAATGATATGGTTAAATCATTCTCTTTAGAAGGAATTTATGTTTTGTATATACAATAGCAATCGGTCGTTGGGGAAAATTATCATCAAAAATTGGTATTGGCAGGAGTCAATTAAGAAAATTAATGATGAATATGAAATAATTTATGCCATTGTTTGATTATATTTTCTAATATGTGGTAGAAGCACCGGAAGGGGAGTTAGTTCTCCATACGAAAAAAAATAATGATGATGATGTTGATGATGATAGGTTAATAAACGTTTATTATTTTTTTAAATATTACTCTTTTACATTGGTGATTGTAACCATGCAAAATATATTCTGCGCTCTAAAATTATAATTAGTTTTTTTTCAATAAAAATCATTTGTTGGCAGCAAATCTAAGTAGAAATGAATAAATGTAAGGAAATTATTGTCTTCTTTGCTATCTTTAGATCTTTGATACATTAAGACAAAAAACGCCGTGTTGCCACCTGTTATCTATTTAGTGAGTATATAGCAGGTGCTATAAGAGAAACGTTGTAGTTTTTCTTTCTTTTATGACGGATGAAACGACAACCGGCTCGACGACCATTATCTTTTAATTCTTTAGTGTTCATTAGTGCTTCCAGACCATCGTCTTTACTTAAGATTAAGTTGATCATATGTTTAATTAAAAAGTACCCACAGATTTTCAAATGATAAACCAAAATTTTAAGCAAATAACGGAGCAATGCTACAAATCTACTTCTAATTGAAAACCAACAATAGAGTCGAAATGAAGTGAAAATCATATGAAAAGTTCCAAAATAGTAATAAATATTGATAAAGATAAATTTAAAAGAAAAATTTAAAAGTAATAATAAGTAATCAGCAACAGATATTATCATCATCAGTATTACCATTATTAACCGATTACATCGCTCTTAAGTGATATCCTGCACATATTTTTCCAGGTTTTACGCTGCTGTACTTTTTACATACTAATAATTGTCTATCCATCTCACTCTAGGAAATCCTCTCTTTCTGATACGATCTATTGGAGTCCATTTAGCAAGTCCTTTGACTGATTCATTCTATCTACTTCACCCCTCTCTAATAAAGAAATATATTTTACTTGTTTTGCATCTCTGATCACCTCTTTCTTTACCTTTCATCTTCTAGTAAAATTTAGAAAAGACATTCCCATACATTTTGTTTTTTGTGCTAGTTCTTTCTCCTGTCTTTTCGTAAAGCTCCTTGTTTTAATGCGACGAATCACTGTAGGTAGGAGGTGAGTCCATTACTTTTCTTTTAAGGCACATAGGGCTCTTCTTATCTTTTGAAGATTTGTGGTTCTACCCAAATCTTTGTCAGCCTGCCGTTATTCGCTAGTCAATCTCTGCACGTATCGTTTGGCAGTTGTAATTCTACCTAGTTTTTTATGCAGTACAATCATTTTATAACGTACTCGGGCATAATGAACTTTTAAATATAAAGTACCACCATTGCCGACTACAGCAAAATGTAGGTACAAAGCCTTATAAAATATCTCACTTGCAACATCATTGGTGATAACGTACTTTCTTTAAAAGAGTATTTGTGATTTCCTGTTTTTTCATCATTAATAAAGACAGCTGATTCACTCTATTGGTTACTTTTTAGGCGCACACAAGCGCAGGTAGGTGTCACACGAAGGTATCGCACGTGGGTTCCATATGAAATACAGAAGGATTCCCAGAAAGGTATTAGCAAGAATAGACCAAGGACCATTGAAAACAAGTCGGTGGTTGTTTCATTTTAATTACTTTGAAAGATAAGGTGATTGGTCATAACAATATCTAAGATGTTTTACGTCCGTAATCCTCCTATTAAGTTCATACCTTTATATTACAGAGCATTTCAAACATTTCTTCTAGAGCTCCATTGATAATAGAGTTATTCCTTTGGATAGTGTGGACTGAATTATTAGATGTCAAGTATTGACTTTGTTTGTATTATTTAGAACCGTACGTTAAAACACAATTTATCATCTTTTTGTATTATTTTGTTAGAACACAGTTTGGTAACATTGCTGCACTGGAAATTTCGGCGTTTTTGGGTAGAAATGCGTGTTCGAGATGTGAAAAATTGAAATATTTGTCGTCTGAAGGAAGTTGATTTCATTTTTGTATTAGTTTTGATTTAACAGTCAGAATTGTTGTTTATTTATTGACAGATTCATTATCACCTTTATGATATATTTATAAGAGTCGAAGTTCAAGTCTTGTGCTCATAGAAATAGACACACAGTAGCGTTTTCATTCCAACTTAAATTGTCTGTCAGAACACAGGTAACCGAAGGGCCAAAGTTCCAACATCAGAAACGAACCAAATCATCATAACAGCTTTCTGTAGAGTAAAATAACAAGTTTAGATTGAAAGAGTATTTGGTTTTTAAGTTTTTAAAAGGTTATTGTTGTTCAAGGCCATGACCACGACCACAAACAAAGCGCCCTGTGTCCAAACCTTTCGTGGTTATGATCACAAATTTTTGAAAACGTCTTTGGCCACAGCCACTAATTTTGAAAACAACCCTCAAAATGGCGAACCACAGCTACCTAAAATTATGTACAGATCCGATATTAAATATTACTGACAATGAAATAGAGGAAGAAAGGTCAGTTGTCAGAATGAAACAGAGCTAGTTTCCACAGAAAGGAACGACCCATCTATGGTGCCAAAGCATAGAAAGTAGTTTTAAACTCCTTAGTCTAATGCTTCACGAAAAGAACAAAACAGTACCTAATCGATATGAAAGAACAAAACGAAGAGACCCACAGCATTGATCGATGTTGTACCTTTTTTATTTGTAAACAGTAGTTGACCAATTTCATATCGGCAAGAAGAATCATCCGTGTCGATTACTTGCATAAGATACTTAGAAACATTAAGAAAAGCTATGTTCAGTTTCACATCCTCAGCTTAAGATCTCACGCATGCTGCAAGGAACGATGAACTGAAATGATGAAAAATGTTTCGCAGTGGCCACCTTTGTTAAGGACCACAGTTGGACCGAGGTTTTGACCAAAAATTGAACACGCATTGGTCATGAACAGTTAAGACCACGATCTTGACCAAAGGAATTGAAAACTCACCTAAATTAACAATAAACACAATTCGGAGAGATAAAAAAAGCACTTTTAGGAAAAGTACAGTTTTGCTAGTGGCAATTAAAAAGTGTAGAAGGCAATATTTGATAACGTTGAGGATGCACTATTATTGTAACAGAAGAAAGCCAGAGTATAGAGAGCAGCAATCGGCAGGCGCATATTAAGAAGATGCTTGATTTGACCGAAAATATGAAAAATAACTTTTTGTATAGTTAGCGGCAAAGAAAATTCTTTTCTCCAAAACGTTCTCGACAAAATTGTTAGCAATCAACTACCAGCTTTTTAAAGCAATTATAAACCCAAGAATATATTAAATGCAGATAAACCAGGACTGTTTTTCAGATTAGTTCCAGGATGAACATGTACAAGGGCGAATAACAGATCAAAGAGTGGATAACACTGATGATTGTAGGAAATACGTAAAGAAGTGAAATGCCACCTTTGTTGAGTTAAAAAGTCAGTCAGGTCACACTGCTTTACGAATGTCAGAAATATTATAATAGAATACAAAAATAACAGGAAGACATGGATAACAGTACAGAAATACCAACAAACATTATACGATTTCACTTCCGGTGATAATTATTTCATAGCTTTTCCCACTTTGACTAATGCTGAGATAGGGCGTCAAATTGAAGATCTGAGGCAAAGCAAAAAAGGAAAATAAAATGAAGGTGAAGGTGATGTAGTGGTAGCGTATGGCTACATCTCCACATTATGTGTCCTCAGCCAGTTTCCGAATTCCTCATCACAGTTGAGGACGGTGTCAAAACCTCCCTCCAGTCTGCTGTTGGGCACTGGAGGACGATGTGTTTAGCAGTCTCCTGGTTTCCACTGCAGTCGGGGACAGTCTGCAGTGTCTTTTAGTCGCCATTTGTACATGTTGGGTGATATTCTGCCATGGCCTGTCAGCAGTCGGTTTGAGTAGACCCATTGTTTTCTAGTGTTATTCTGGAAGCCTGGTAGTCTTTCAGCAGGGTCTTTAATAATTTCTCCTCCCAATGGTGTGTTCGCAAACCACCAGTTTCTCCATGCCTCTGTCATATTGTAGTTCTCAATTTCTGACTGGTAGAAAGCTCTTCTGGATTTTAATCTCGTTGTTTTGGGGGCGTTCCTAACAATGTCTTTGAGAGGGATGTTGTCTGTTGTTTGGTGAAGGTAATGACGACGGGCGAAACATAACAGTGCGAAACATAACATATCTAGCGTAGAAATTTCAAGTCACATCAAGAAGATCGAAACAGTAGTTGAGAAGCCCTGGGTGAAAAACACTGTCCTGAATGTTGTTATGGGCCCCTATGTACCTTTGTACACAAATAGTGGATGTTGTTGCTGTAGTCTATATTATTTGAATTAAAGTACGATATTTTATGTTGTTATTATTCTGTCTTTCCAACCTTTTTTATCTTGGCTATAAGGTACATCTGGTATTACGTATTAAATAAGTCGGTTCCTTGAAGTGGTTATATTGGGATTATACTGTACTTTTCTACTTCTTCTACCATTTTTTTCTCCACTATGATTTTTGCCAGACTAGCTTTTTCATTGTCTTTTTCTTTTATCATTGTACGTCACCTTTGTTTTGCATTTATCCTACTGCTTGATTTCTTTTTTCCCTCTTTCTTTTCTGTATTCAATTTATTTAGTCATCTATCTCAATTGAAATATGTCGCTAGAGTTTCACACTGTATTCTCTTAAATAAAGAACAGGTGAATTAAATGACCTTACATTTATACAAAGAGAAGTAGTCTTGATGAAGTTCAGTTCTTGAGTTGTCGGTTATTGATGTGATGCGAAGGCAATAACAATAATTATGATCATAATAATAAATAGCCACCCAAAACGAAAATAGTAATGATCGTAACAATGACAAGGACAGCAATACTAACAGCCAG
Organism: Morbakka virulenta; assembly: GCA_003991215.1. Classification (NCBI taxonomy): domain Eukaryota; kingdom Metazoa; phylum Cnidaria; class Cubozoa; order Carybdeida; family Carukiidae; genus Morbakka; species Morbakka virulenta. Next base: position 473,114 of record RDPX01000373.1, read on the forward strand.
TTTCCACAATATATATATATATATATATATATGTATATTATTTATATACAAACTAAGGCTTGTATTTACACCAAACTGTCCTTAATATTTGTAAAAAACAGAGCCAAATTAGTAGAGAAATAAAGCGAAATGATTTAGCGATCACTAGGCACACTTGATATTGTTACATACAGAAACAATTCTATAATACGCCAGTTAGACATTCCATAATTCCTGTACAGACACCTTCTGATCCTCGACGTCAGAGACACTCTGTGTGATGATGCGGCCACCGCTCCTGTAGATAATCCAGTCACGCCTTTGGCAACGAGGCGTCTAGTGGTGGTCTTGGAAGGGGTTATACCCTGCTTACGGTCTCCTCTTGTAACGTTTCTTCCACTGCTGCTCGCTCGGAGTTCGACTGAATCTGGGCAATGATCACATTCCTTTTTTTTACTTCCTGCTCTTCGTCATAATCAAGGCCAGTTGATGCTGATCTTTTGCAACCTTTATTAACGCATCGTCATGAAACCGTGGCTTTCGATTTCTTTCCTTGCCAGTTTATGTAACCCTTGCAATACAATATTTCAATTTGTGATCAAATTATTTTACCGTTTGTAAAACATTTCTTAAAGCTAAGGAATGAAGGAAAAGCAACGCCAGTGACAAATCAAATCACGTCAAAAAGTGCTTTTTACACCCATTTAAACAACAGTCTTTCAATTTTACTTATGACGTCATAATAATAAAAAAATTGCCTTATGTTTCCAAAGTCTTTTACAAGATACAAGATACAAGATACAAGATACAAGATACAAGATACAAGATACAAGATACAATATACAAGATACAAAATACAAGATACAATCTATACAAGATACAAGATATACAAGATACAAGATATACAAGATACAAGATATACAAGATACAAGATATACAAGATACAAGATATACAAGATACAAGATATACAAGATACAAGATATACAAGATACAAGATATACAAGATACAAGATATACAAGATACAAGATACAAGATATACAAGATACAAGATACAAGATATACAAGATACAATACATCATATACAATATAAAATACACAATAAACAAAACATTAAACCCCATGTAAGGTCACCTTTTTATCGAAACTATTTTCGCTGGCACTCAATAGACCAAGATATCAGAAAAGAATAATAAATCAGACAGTATTTTGTAAATTTGAAAAAGAAAGAGATCATCGAGACAGCCTGTGAAAAGTAAATAGGATTGAGAAACAGTTCACCACGTTTTGTGATGGGCGGTCTGAAACAATCAAATACCATTTACAGACTCTTTTGTCTACAAAGCCGAGGCGATGAAAACAGGATGTGAATAGCCTCCAGTGCTTTGAAATGCAAGGCAGTCCTTTCTACCAATTGCTTGAAGCAATTTAAGTTAAAAATTCTAATGAATTCAAGGTTTAGCAATAGATGCTTTTCTGAAAACCAATTAATAATTTGGTGAATTGCTTTGTATTGTTGCTTTGCTTGCATTCTTTTAACAGAATCTTTTGTCTCCAAATGCCATATAGGCTGGTGTATGTGGTAACCTTAAAGACGTGGGACTTACCTGGTGTATTACAGATACTGAATTTCCTAAACAACTGTAATTCAAAAGGTGAAAGATCGAAGGTCAGAGGGAAATTTATTTCCGATACCCTGACATGACAGCATTGACAAACTGTACTGGTCATCTGGATTTTGAAATTAAATAACGAATATACCTACATTTTTTATCTGTCCTTAGGACACCCAATCTCAAAAAATAAATGACTCTCTGTCTGTATGTCTGTATGTCTGTATGTCTGTATGTCTGTATGTCTGTATGTCTGTATGTCTGTATGTCTGTATGTCTGTATGTCTGTATGTCTGTCTGTATGTCTGTATGTCTGTATGT
>RDPX01000373.1:484863-502003 GCA_003991215.1 Morbakka virulenta
TATTTATATGCGTATGATCAACAACAAAAAAAGTTAAATATCTAAGACATTGTCATTGAGCCATAAACGGAAGTCCTCATCAACAGTTTTGATATCACCTCGAATACCTACCAGTTGGCAAATCAATACGTGTTGATGGGATTGAATTTCACCACAACGACAAAATGGATTGTCCCTTAGACCAGTTCTATGCATGAAATCGGCATATCGTCCATATCCAGATCGTAATCGATTTAAGAGCACCCATTGTTCAAGCTTCAGGTCATGTCCTGGAGGTTTCACCGTAGGTTCAGGAATAAATTGGGAAAGCTGATTATCTTTATTACTCGATCGCTGTTTCCACACATCAGCAGCCCAAGATTTGACAGATGCTGTATCGTTTATGGTGGAAGCTAAAAGGTGCATGCGATTCGAAAGTGGAACTCTGCTCTTTAAACTATTGTTTGTAAGTGGATATGCACCCAATTTTTCAAGAATGTGCCCTTCCTCTGATAGCACACGATTATATAAATTCAATATATCTTTAATCTTCGTAAATTGTTATCGAAAGAACCAAACTACCTAGAACCACAATTTCTGAATTTTAATAGGTGTATTTCAACAGTTTATGATAGCCTTCTCAACTTTATTGATAAGTTATGTAAACAATATTAAATCGATCCCAAAGGTCTTTAAGGATGGAGAAAGAGGATCATGGCTAACGTTAATGATAACATTTCGGTCCCGAACAATAAGATCAAACCTGGTAATGTGAAACCAAGTCTGAAAGATCCCATGTGGTTACTTGCTTACACAAACTCCAGTCAAAGTTGTACTTGTTCCCATCGACAAGGCATCCAACAATGTTGCTATTGTATGTAGAAGGTGTAATATTTTAAGATTGTTGGAAGAGGTTGGTCTCAATGCTAATCCATCTAGCACATATTTTCTTACAAAGAGACCGTTTAAGGACATAATCGATGTTAATGTACAACTCAGCGAATCTCTTGGTCAAAACGTTGTGGATAAGCTTTTCTCTCCATCCCTTTATGTATTGGACCCCTAAAACGCGTTACGTCCCATCTAGAGCACGGTTTATCGTTGCTTCTGCTGCATGTTCTACAAAACCATTAAGTCAAATAATTTGCTTTATCTTCAGGAAAATCTTCCATCAAGCTGAAAGTTTTTATTGAAAAGGCATTCTTTACCAAGACTACAACCGTTTTTGGATCATCAAAGATTATAAATTTGTTTTAGAGAGACTTCATTAGTTAAACAAGAATAGAAATGCAAAATCGATCACAACTTTCGATTTTATTACACTCTACACGGAACTTTCTCATTCTGACCTTATTAATGTCCTGGATGGAGTTTTGTTTTTAATGGAGGTCAGAAAAATTCTGGTGGTTTAAGAAAATTCCTTACTGAGAAATGAAAGTCTTGTTTCTTTACCGGAGAAAAGCGCAAGACTACGAGCTTTACAAAACAGCAAATGAAACTTATGGTTAAATATTTCATTTCAAAGTCTTTTTTCACGATTTGCAACCTTGTGTTTCAGCAGCGTATTGGTATTCCGAAGGAGATAGACCCTACTCATTTCTAAGCTAACCTGTACCATTATGAAAGCTCTTTTATCACTAAACTCTCTCGTACTAAGCGGTACCGCGGCTTCAAGTTCAAGCATTCGTGTTGGTTCATTGATGATGCATGCTGCATTAATGACAACAATAAATTAAAGGTAGCTTTCGTGAAATCTATCCATATTTGAACAGAAAGGTAGCCATTCTACGTTCCTGGAGTTAGATATCACTATTGTAGATGGAATCTTCGTTAAGAAGCTTTTAGATGAAAGAGATCTCTTTCCTTTTTTATCGTTAGAATGCCTGACCTTTCTGGAAATCATCTGGAGGATGTATTTTATGGTTCAGTATCATCTGTGCTAATACGCATAGGCCGCGCAACTCTACAACACGACGATTTTCTTTTCAAAGGTCAAGAACAGACTTTGAGAATGGCGAAATAAGGTGCTTGCCCTAAAACGATGATGCGAAAATTCTATAAGATGCACATTATCCATGGTGATGCATTTTCTTCGTTCAAGAAAGACATCAATAACTTACAATATGACTTGACAAAACATCAATAAAATCTCTCTATATTCTTATTTTCATCTCTTGTTTATATCTCTTTATATTCCCCTCTCTCCCCTTCATCTTGCTCTCTTTTCAAGCCATTGCTATTATCTTTGCTCGTGTCCCTATCACACTTCATTTCTCATTCTCCGCAGTTATCATGGAGGTGACATCTGATCAATGCTTCTGGGGACCCATGTCGCGTTTTATTTTGAAATCTATCACATCTATCTGCTATTCTTTGTCATTCTTCTTGCCATATACGTCTTTCAATAACAATCATTCCTACTTTATTTTGTCATTTTTCTGCGAACCGTTGTGTGTGGTACTCGTTGTGTTGTCTTTCGTATTGTCGTGTTGCTTATTTATGTTCGTTCATGGTCATTCAATTAGCCAACATATTCTTTGGCTCTGAGTGTTACACTCTAATACCATATATATAAATGTATGTAAATAAAACAGAAAGAAACTACACGGTTATTTTAGGACTCTGAGTTTCTTGTGTTTACACTCATCAGCTAAATACATTTGAAAAACACTGCAAAAATATTACAAACATCTGTGAAATTGACAAAATTCCCTGAGGTGCATTACAACGTAGAATAGAAAAAAAGTTGCGTTATTAAAGTTATTGTCAGTCTTAAGATTTACAGTTTATAAGTTGGAATTTGTTCATTTCTCGACACTTTGCTATTAATTCGCTGTGTTTATTTGGGAGCTAAATATGTTTACGTATATACTTGTATAGATGGATACACTTGCTGCTTGTAGTGTCAATCAAACGTAACGAATACCTTATCCTCTATCTCAGTTTGTCAAGAGATATAAGTTAAATCCGATCACGACGCTGTACACTTAAGAGAAGCAGAGATATTGAAATTTGCTAATGTAAGAATATGCATTTTTCTGATAATCTAAAGAGTGTTGGAGTCTTTTTTCTCTATGGTAAATGAGTACAGAATATTGTCAGCAAGACACGGTATTATGCTAGATTCATTGTGGGATAAAGCTACACTTTTGGACTTCTGAAAAGTGTGAAACCACCCCTTTAATATCACCACGTACAAATATGCACTAGTCTGAATTGCTACCATATAACAAAGACTTAATAACGATAACAAGTATGTTGGCTCGGTGCAACACAGTTCTTTACTAAGAATTTTTCAGAGGTCACTGGAACTACTAGAGTGGTACCATGAAATAATTGACATTGGCTAAAGTAGTGTAAAAAAAGGGATAATTATCCTCAGCACCAAAGCCAAATCATTATACAAGGTTTTACCCTCTTGTTTTTTATTTGTTTTTACCTGTATGTACAACAGGCCCCGTACTGACAGATTACAAGCAATGGAGCACTACAAAAGTTGTTACTGTTGACCTTTCATGTTAAACAGTACATAGATATATATCAGGACGGATTAGCCATTGTTTAATAAAGCTATTGTCATAGGCACTTTTGACCATCAAATTTGAGTGATGACCTACTGATATTTTCAATGATTGTGTGGAAGACACCACAACAATATTAAAGTTCACTAGAGAAAGCTTGCGGTGTAACAAATTTACTCTGACCAAAATTTTTATCATTTTGCTAGAAAAACCTCGAAACATTAAGGAAAACCAAACCAGTTTGGGGTTTTTTAATTCTTGTTTTTAAGAAAAATGCCCATTACTTAAGGTACAGGGGCACCATATTTTACAGAAATAATTGGCAAGATATTTAATTTTAAAAGAAAGCCTTGCCAATTTTCCTTTCAAATTTAGTCCCTAAGCTAAGGACCAATCAATGAGAGCAACGAGAAAACAAACGAGGATTTTTATGATCAATTGTAGAACATTTTTAACAAGTTGAGTGACAGAAAGCTCAATATTGTTATGGGATATTTTAATGCCAAAGTTTGTTCAGATGATATAAGTTGTGAAAAGGTGTTTGGAATCCATGGACTTAGAGAAATAAACAAAAATGGATAACTTCTTTTCTGAACAGTTTGGTGATCGGTTAAAGTATGTTTCACACAAGGTTAACTATTGGGCAGCATGGATTTTTCCCAGATCATATCACCGAGACCCAGATTGATCACATATGCATCACAAAGAAGTTCAGGAGATCACTACAAGGTATTAGAGTTAAGAGGGGTGTGGACGCTGTAGCTAATCAATACATTATTACAGCAAAAAAGAATGCTGTAGCTGCAAAAGAACTAGAAAGGCCAGGAGAAAAGGAATTGAAGATCCGATTTGGATAACCAGAAAATATCAGAAAAAACGAAGAAAAAACAAAGTTTTAATAGAAAAACAGAAACTCTGTAGAAAGCTACAGAAAGAACCAGAAAACGATGGAGAAGAAGGCAGAGTGGGCAATAGTCGGACAAGGGAAGCAAAAGCCAGAGCTCAAAATAAGTATCTTGAAGCAAACAGGGCAATGGAGAGAAGCGTCAGACCAGATTGAAGGAACTTTGTTGAAACGTTGGAACATGAGCCAGAGGAGGCATCTGCTAAAAGGGACATAAAGCAATTGCACGACACCACAAAAGAAACTGGCAGGGAAGATCAAAGTAGCAAAACGACCCATCAAGAATACAGATGGCAAGTTGTCATTAAAATTATAAGGGCAACTCAATAGATGGGTTAAGCATTTTGAAGAGTTCCTTCAAAATGCTTACAGACAAGCGTTACAAACCCACAAAACATTCAGGAGGCAGCGATTAACCTACTCATAGACTGGAGCAAAGCAACAAAAGCATAGGTCAGAAAGATTATAACAACAGCAAGGAATCGGAAAGCGTCAAGCACAGATACCATTCCAGTGGAAGCACTCCAAGCAGACCCAAACATCTATTGATAGGCTGTACGAGTTGTTAAGAAAGATCTATTAGCAAGTGATTTTCAATAGCACGGTAAGCCGGTAGTCACTCCGAACTGGTGCATTTCTTTTATGTTTTTAAGTTATCTTACCTCCACAAGTTGTTTTTAATGAACTAACAGCTCTGCCTGGCTTACCTTGGGCTCTAGAGAGGTCATTTGTGTCTTAAAACATCTTCTTGTCAAATCGACTGATTTCTTAAACATTTTCATTGTCAAGAAAGCAAAGTTGGGAGAAAGTTCAGACCTCCACCACTCTACCATGAAAAGGAACTTTTGGGTTACATGGTGCTTGTAGCGTGTCTGAAACATGACCTGATAGTCTGTCTCTGATATACCCACAACTATCAGTAAAAAATACATATATGCTGACGATATAGCCCTTAAGACTTGTCATAAGACGTTTGATGTCATTGAAAGAACATTATCACGAGATATGGATATCATCAGCAAATACTTCAAAAATTGGAGACTCAAACTGAATATCACCAAAACTGTTTCCAGTGTGTTTCATCTTGTTAATCGAAGAGCTGATTATGAACTCAATGTCTCAATATCTGGCATGAGGTTACCTTTTGAGAAAACTCCCAAGTACCTTGGTGTCACACTAGACCGTACTCTCTCATACAAACATCATTTGATTGAAGTCTCTTCTAAAGTTACCAAGCGATGTAACCTACTAAGGCGTATTGCTGGCTGTCGGTGGGGTGCTGATTTCTCGACTTTGAAATCATCTGCTTTAGCCTTGTGTTACTCTGCTGCGGAATATTGTTCTCCTGTTTGGAGCCAAAGCCATCACTGCAATAAAGTTGATGTTGCACTTAATGAATGCTTGAGACTAGTGAGTGGTTGTATAAAATCGACTTCAACTGATGTTCTTCCTATTCTTTGTGGTATTGAGCCTGCCGACTTAAGAAGAGATAAAAATATATTGAATTTATATAATCGTGTGCTATCAGAGGAAAGGCACATTCTTGAAAAATTGGTTGAATATCCACTTACAAACAATAGGTTGAAGAGCAGAGTTCCACTTTCGAATCGCATGCACCTTTTAGCTTCCACCATAAACGATACAGCATCTGTCAAATCTTGGGCTGCTAATGTGTGGAAACAGCGATGGAGTAATACAGACAACCAGCTTTCCCAATTTATTCCTGAACCTACGGTGAAACCTCCAGGACATGACCTGAAGCGTGAACAATGGGTGCTCTTAAATCGATTACGATCTGGATATGGACGATATGCCGATTTCATGCATAGAATTGGTCTAAGGGACAATCCATTTTGTCGTTGTGGTGAAATTCAATCCCATCAACACGTATTGATTTGCCAACTGATAGGTATTCGAGGTGATATCAAAACTGTTGATGAGGACTTCCGTTTGTGGCTCAATGACAATGTCTTAGATATTTAGCATTTTTTTTTGTTGATCATACGCATATATATATATATATATATATATATATATATATATATATATATATATATATACCTGATAGTCTGGTGTTGGTCTGCTAAAAATATGTAATGTCTATAAGATATGTTTACTATGGCAATCATGTAAATTTTACTATGCAATTATGTAACGTAGTTTAAACTATACTAATATTAAATTATTTTAAAGCAGGTGTGGAAAAAATCTAATATTGTGGGCTTTGAATTCAAGGTCTTGTAAATAATAAAGGCTTCTAAATTGCAAAGTTAACTGTTTGTCATCAGAAATATGTAATAGGAACAATCTACCCAAATCCTTGCCGCTCAAAACTCCAGTAAAGCAATGTCAGAAAAAAAGAACTGGTCTGTTACCGGTTTTGTCAAAACTGATCTCAAGCCAAATAACCAAATCCAACAATACAAAAGATTCGACAATGAAATTGCCTTGTCAGCGTGACATGCATTGTTCAAGGGCCACTAGAATTTTAAAAATGTATTTTTTCCCCAATTAACCCCCCCCCCCCCCCCCGCGCCTCCTCCTTCCATGGTTGATCGCATTTCAATTTGTTCCTGGTGGCCCTCCAGAGAAGGCATGATCATAAAATTTGGTGTCCCGTAACACGAGTTAAGAGCAAAGTCTTCTGTTTCTATTTCTGTTGTTTCGCCAGTTTGTGCAAGGAAGGAGAATGAGTGCAGTTAACCACAGCAATTTGTTGAATTAGGAGGTTGGAAAAAGGATGACAACTCCAGCACCACCACCAGCTCGCCGCAAGGTAGGCTAGATTTTTTTTTCAGTTTTTTTAAAGAGAGTCTTTTTTGGGGGGTATATTTCGCACCCGTTTTCTTGTGGTGCCTTCCGATTCATTGCTGACAAAAACAACACATACATATATATAATATATCTGAGTGTCAATATATCATTAATCGTAAGCATTTTTCTGAGCAATCTGCTCAGAGAAAGCTTACAACTCGTGACATGATAAATTTCCTGTATCTATGGCTTACAGCTGAAGTCAAGAATATTGAAAATGCAACACGGCTTGTGTTTGGTATTGTTTACGTTCTCTGCTTGAGGTGTTGGATATTATTTGAAATCAATTGTGAAACAGATACCAGCTGAAGTGAGAAAAGACCCTACAACATCCGTTTGATTGCTAATAGCTCACTGTATTTTGTCTAGCACGTCTAGTAGCAAAGAAATAAGCTCCTGCTATAAAACAAACCCGAAGCTCATCTGATTTACCCTGATCTTCATGTTACTATGACCTCCTTTTGCGACGATGGATTTCACTATTTTGTCGGAAGGTTCAAAAGAATTCAAGACCGCTTTATAAATCTCTTAATTTTTCACTTTTACAGTTTTAACATACAAGAAACGCAATTCTGGTACCTTGACTCTTTTGAAATGTGGAATTGACAGGATATTTACATCGTCGAGCTTTGATATTAAATGGGTGCTCAAATTAACAATATTGTTACGAAGTGCTGTGTTTTGTTTCAGAAGTGATGCTCGGAATGAAGTCGACTTTTAAATAAATAACATAACAATTTGGTCACAACCCGAAATGAAATTAAAAATACTTCTTTGAATTCCTTGAAATATGGACCGGAAAAGTACCGGTATTGTAAAATCAAGACCTATTTTCTAACTTCAATGCAATCCTGGCAACAGCTCCTGTAGACAGTAATAGAAAATGCAGAGTTTGAAGTTAGTCATCCAGTGTATGTTTCTCGCCTGCGGTGTATAGTATGACGGACTTAAGCAATCCAGGTGACTTCTAATATTACACATAACAGCAGTCTTGTTCTTTATGGTATGAAATATCAAGACAGGCCAGAACAGAACGAATGGCTGTCGTTTGCTCTCCATACTGTGAGATCAGCGTGTTTGTTAGATCACCCATAGGCTCAACAAAAAAGGTTTTTGTATTCGTCATGTCATGTTACAACCCCATCTGGAATAAGTGTGTACACCTAATATTAAACGAGGGACAATAATGTGAACTTTGTAAAACGATCGCTTGGTATTTTTACCAGTGATAATTGTTGAAAAGTTTTACTTATTGCAACAGGAGTTTAAGTCATTATCAGATTGTAGATTACGAGTTTAAATCAACCAAATTATTAAGGGTTTAATAATTATCATAATGTCTTTGTTAAATATGGATTTATCAACTAAGAAATCAGCATTAGCGTTTACAAGTTTAAAAAATCTAAAAGCACCTGCCCTCAGATATTTGTTCAAGTTGTATCACCTTTTATTCATTGCAATGGCTAATTTCTTGTTGAAGGATTTCATTCAATGCGATTATGTTGTAAAACGAGATGCTAATTCGTAACTAACTGTGAATAATTGCATGGTCCAGATGGGCGAATATTAGATCGATTTCTTTTCCAAAATGTTGATACCTTGTCATCTGCTGCTTTTGAAATGTTAAGATGAAATTACTTAATAAAGCGTATTAGCTACTTTATCACTAGAACATGTCTGTAAATCTGAGATTAAAAGTGATCTACTTCTTGCTTTTACAATGCTTCACCAACATTTTATCAAATATTTTTAACGTTATATTCGCATGGAGAAAAATTTATCCTGATACAAAGCCCTGTGTGGTTTTGGAAGACAGCATTAAAAAATTCGTAGCAAAAAAGTGTAACTCGTTTAATGCAAAGCTACAACATGAGGTTTTGGTATGGTTGAAATGTTTTAATAGTGTGTATGTGATAACCAGTAAAATCTGCAATTCTTTTATCCCAAGTGTTGCCCATATATATTTCCTACCCACATTGACAAATATGAGCCACACATCATAATTTGTATTTGTATTGTGTACTACACTTTTATTGATAAGAATTATTTTTTATTAACATGTGCCCCAATTTGGGCTCAAACTGGTGAGAAACACTTTACCTACTGCATACATAAAAAAGGCAAAAAAAGAAGTGTATCAAAGAATATGTACTTCAAGATGAAATCCCAATCTGGGTCTTGGTGTAAGCAAGTCAGTGTTGTTTTGGTCTGTTTTGTATCATTTTTTGCAGCCTCCTAGGATTAATTTAGATAATTACATTGATGACTGTTTAAAATTATAGCCAAAAATTTTGATTTTCTCCTTTTGATGTCATTTGATATTAGACTGAAAATAAACTTGTTAGGGCCTATGGCAAAAACTTTGTAAGCAATTTGTAATTCATGGTACCCACTGCACACATGTATACAGAAGTACATCCTTGTAGTGCTGGATACTTGAATTTAAAGTGAACAGGAAAATTGTAAATAGAAATTTAAGCTTAGGAAAGCAAACTCTGGTTATATGATCAAAAATGACCTTCAAAACAATAATTATTTTCATTTTATTAACAATTTTGGAAGTTTAAAGCTAAAATGTTTCATGTCTCATTGTTTCTGCAAATGAACTTTTTACTCTTTTTCAGTATTTCTCAATTATATAACATCTTATACAATTCTTATCATTTTAAAAAAATGTATCAAATTTAGATTGGCTGTACAATTTAAATCAGGCAATTACCATTAAATTATTTATGATCAAAAAGATATCTTCAAGTTTTATGGTTTACCTGTGAAAAAACCTCAATCCTAATTCTTGATATTTCCATTTTTAAAATAATTTTCAGGCAATACCTGCTCATCATTCATAAGTTTCAAAAATAGTTTGTAAGTCAGTTTTTGTTTTGTTTTTTCAAGAATAAAAATATTTGTGATACACTCCAAATCTTGCTCAACTTTGACAGCACAATTCCATTTGAGTAAAGCAGTCTAGGCACCACAGGCCAACAGTAGTGTGACAGGCTGAAGAAGAAGAAGTAAACCGAAAATTTGGTCATTTGATGCTCGCTGCTTATTGCAAAATCCAATACAAGTCCTGCATAGCCATATGTTTTTAAGCAATGGACACAATGCCTTCTTGACATAACTCACCATTTACACATAATTAAAAGGAACATGTCAGTGTATTCTGCATTCCGAGACAAGGGACCTCTCTATAATGCTACTTCATAGAGCATCACAGTAATGTCTCATGTAATGCCCTGTCCTGTTGCTCCAGCTATGTGTTCACCACCTGACCTCTCCAAACCCAGAGATGATGCCATCACTGTAACAACCTATTGGCAGATGCAGATTTTATGTCCTGCAAAGACATAATAATCATGATGGTAAAGCATCACCTTTGTGAAACAGCTGAAATTCATTATATTTTTCACAAACTTTTAGACCGTTAATCTTTTAATGCCCTTGATTCAGTGTCACATTGAAATTGAAAATCTTATAAAGTCACTGTAAATATAAGCATTTGTGAACAAAGGGCACAATGTTTCTTGACTTAACTTGCATCCTGCAAATACAAAGATGTTTCAATGCCACTGTATTTAGAAGCTTGAGTTTGTACATACTGGGTACCAAGCAATCTTAGCCAACTGCTTCATGGCAAGATACCTGTACAAGTCTTAAAATTTAATGGGTTGCTCATAAGTTACCAGCTACAGTACCTTCTGTTTCTTGACTAGGTGGAATTATGAGTACTTTTTATAAAAGTAATGCATTTATGGTATCATCATTTAGGTTTTTTTTGTTCAATTAACACAAAAATCAATGCAGTATATTTTTGTAAAAAGTTTTAGAATAAATTTTAAAGTTACGTTTTCAAAAAAAGTAATGTACAGTCAAGCTTGTGTAAGATGACCACTTTTGGGACCACATAAAAGAGGTCATCTTATTCAGTAACTATTATGTGCATAACAACTGGGTTAGGTGTACCCAATGATAATCATTTAAGATGAGTGGTTGTTTTTGAGGTAATCATTTAAGCAAGTTTGACTGTAATGGACTAATTCATTGAATACATTTGTAAGCCTCAACTGCTATATACACATTAAATTTGTAGTGGCAAAGTACATTAAAATATTATTAATAATTTTAAGTTTTGGATTTAATAGTCTAAAGTCTATTCAAATATTAGTATAGCATTTATCATTTTACCTGCAAGATATAGTCATGCCCCTAGGATAATTTTGGGTGTTGTGCAACAGAAGTATGCATCAATGCAGTCATTTAGAAGTGAATTCTATTCTTTTGTGAAAAAGCTGTTTGTTGTAAAAAAGGACTCACAAGATAAAATGGTAAACAGTTCTTGTGTTGCTATCAGGATCCACCATGACACTGTCACACTAATTTTTTGTTATCTAAAGGAAAGAAGGAACCATTTTTAACATTCTCTACATTCAGTGTTAATAGAGCATATCTAGCTTGATATGCACCCATCACACATTCTTTTTCTGTATTTGTTTGGACAGCTTCACCAGGTGATGTTCCATTCCAGTTAATAACCAATATTTTTTGTTCATCCTCCATAACATTTGAAAAATTCCATTTTATTTTTGCTTAAATTTTTAATTAAATTTGCTGAGATGATTGTAATGATTTGAACGGGCATGTCATAATACATATTATCTTTGGAGTAGGTTTTTACTCTTGCCTTGTAAACAGTGACATTTTCCAGGAAGTTGCAACTTATAAGACAGGTTAACTTTGTTCATTAATGTTGTTAGTATGGTACATAAGTATCTCAGCTATCATATCATTTTAAAATTATGTGACCTATTGTATAGGATAAAAAGCTATTCAATTTTCTTGAGGGATCAGACCAGAATGGGAAGGATTTACATTTTATACAAAATCTATGATAGCAAACCACTTGCATGAGAGTGGATAGTGGGATGAGTGATTGCATCAAGATTAAGAGAGGAGTGAGATAGGGACCTGTGTTTTTACCTGATTTATTCAACCTGCATGGTGAAAAGAGTCATAATTGCAACAATCTATGATTTCCAAATGACTCAACACTGGTTACAAGCTCAGAACAAGGTTTACAAAGGTTACCAGATGAAACAGTTGAACAACATAGAAGGAAAGGACTGGAAATAAATCACAAGAAAACAGGATGCATGGTAATAATTAAGAACCAAAGTCCCAGATGCAAGTTGTATATTGGAAATGACCCCATACAAATTGGCAAGTTCAATTACTTAGGTAGCTATATAACAGAGAATTGAAAGTGTGATCTGGAAATTCAAGAAAAGGATAGGGGTTGCAAAAGGTACTTTTGAAAGATTACAGAAGATCTTGAATTGCCGCAAAATGCTAATGGCTACAAAGGAAAGGGTACTGGAAGGTTATGTAATATCTACTCTGTTATATGGTTATGAAAGCTGGCCAATATCACCATGAAATGCAAAAGAGACTAGAAGCTATTGAAATGTGGTTTTACAGGAATGATGATGAGAATGTCATGGGTAGACCATCCAAAAATGAGGTAGCTTTTAGGAAAGCTAGAGCAGAAAGGTGTCTGATAAAAACAATCTTTGAAAGGCAGATGAGATTTATTGTACATATCATGAGAAAGGAAGGGCTGGAAAATCTTACCATTACAGGTTGTATTAAAGACAAAAGAAGCAGAGGAAGACTGATGAACACACTCTGTAAGCCTCAAGTGCCATATTGAAAAGTGTATATCAGCACATAAGATGGAAAATATAAAAGCTGGAGATCTACCACATATGATGAGAGATAGGAATCTTTGGAGAACCATGATTGCCAAAATTTGCAATGGATATGGCACCTAGAGTGTGTGTGTATATATGTGTGTATGTGTGTGTGTGTGTGTGTGACATATAACTTATTTCAAAGCTCAGCTTCATTAAAGCTACATCAAAGCTCTTCATTGTTCCATCAAACAGTAGGTTGTGTATTGCCTCAATGCCCAGACCCATTCCTCACTTGTGTTGCATTTAGCACACCACCATCTTTTTTGCATTGAAAAATGTAGCTAAAACTGTACAGCTCTTACTCATATTGGATTATGGCAGTTTGTTTAAGACTACAGTTAAGAGTTTTAAAGATTGGATGATGAGATAGTTAAGGTCAACTTAAATCCAGTCAAAAAATGACATACTATGATGAGATAGTCATTGTTATCATATTCAAACAAATCCTGGCCAATAATTTGCCATGGTATTGAGGGTATGGATAGCAAGTACATTGGTTCTCTTGGTGCTGATTTCTGATACTTTACACACTCTTAGCAGGAATTACACAAATTTCAGATATCTGTTGGCTTACTTTACTTGTTTGGCCAAAATAATGCCACCTTTGCTATTCTGGTGTTTGAAGTTTCACTCGTATGGTTGGCCTGTATCTTTTGCATCATATCATTCTTAATGGTGTCTGGTATTGTAGTACAATGGCCTTTGTAAATAAATCCATTGTTTTTTGTCAGTTAATCACAACAGTTCCAATATAGCTTGAAATCATGGGGAAGGAATTATGCCATCTCTTGCCCTTTGCCCAGGATTCATCATCATCATCACCATCATCATCATCATCATCACCATATTTGGATTAACATCCATTTTATACACTAGCATGTGTTGGACACACAAAAAAAGATTGTGGTGTAAAATTACTGAGGTGTGCAGTTATTCTTTGTAGGAACAGAGGTTCTCATTTCAGTGTCATTTTTAAGCTGATAGTGGTGTTTTGGGTATTCCAATTCTGTTTTCATGGGTAAAACTTCAAAGGAGTTGACATTTTTTGTGTGGTTATTGAGTGGTTCTCCAGATAGGGTATCACCTATTTATAATGAAGTTCCTTTCTGGTAGATTAGCGTAAATTGATACTTCTGAAAACTAGACAACATTCTCTGGAGTCTTGCTGATGCACAGTTAAGTGGTTTCTTACGAATAATCTATATGAGTTTGTGGTTGTTATGAACTTCAATATCATGGTGCCCATATAGCCAGTGATAAAACTTTGATATTTTAGCTGGAATTTTTGTACACACAAAACTTGTTTAGATGTTCTCTGCAAGGAATATTGGAACACCATGCAATCAGCTCATTTTATTTTTTCCAGTATTCCTTCTTTGATATATTGATCAATGACAGCTTTTTCTCTCCCTGTTTGCACAATGGTACTCTGTGAATTGGCATCTCTACTGGTACAATATCCCTTGACTTTAAATGAAACTGGCAGCTGGAGGCAGCCAACCCCTGTGAAAATGCCCTGGTGGTGCTGTATTATAGTCTCCTTCTTTAGTGGTTGACTCATGTTCATTGATTTTTTGGTGTTGCTGTCTATTCTACTGTTCAGGTTTGGTTGCTTTTATAGAGAATAAACATCATCTGTATTAATTGTCAAGATACCCATTTTTCAGAGCCCTTGCCTGATAGGAAAGCTGGCTTGCCAGTCATGTCTTTGGGTTGTAAGACTTGGAAAAGGAGGTTGTGATATTTCTTATACTTTTCACAAAGCAAGGTGATTTGTCCAGTGAGCTTTATTGGTTGGCTATCTCCATGTGGGAATAGTAGATGATGTGGCTTCTGTGGATGTATGTCAGGGAAATGGTTTTGGATGATATTGTATGATATTTTGTTGAATGTTGCTGCTGGGTTAATCTTGAATTTTAGATTTGCAAATATGAGCAGTCTGCCCATTGGTGTGGACCTTTTGAATCCACAAACCAATAGCAAGTGTTTGGTTCATGCCTCAGTTTCATCTCCCCATGTTACTTTTTGGTTTGATTGCCTTTTTTTGTCCAATAAAGAGTTTGCTTGACTCCTTTTAAAGTATCACTGATTAGTTTGTTTGTCACTTGTGTAGATTCCATTGACTTGACTTTTACAACAACATCTGCCACAGCTTTTGGCATACCATCAGGTCTTAGGTGGGTTTTTAATAATTCTGTTTGGATTAGATTGTCACAAAGACCCAAAACAAATTTACCTTGGCACATAATGTCAGTACTTTCTCCATATTCACATATGCTGCCTGCTTGCCTGAATCTAAATTTTCCAGTCTTGGACGGTTTCATTTTAGTTTTGTGAGGCATGCCAGAATTTACGCCAGTCAGTCCAGAGTGTGGCTCCTGTAGTTCCTGTGTAATGTGTGTGAAGTCAGTTCATCCTTACTCAAGGCTTCATCTTGTTGGCCTCTGGAATTGCTGGTCCAATAGTGCATCATTTGACCTGAAGAGCTTCACCAGGCATTAAAGATTGTAATGCAGAAATTTCTAAAAGAGGTTTTTTATTGTGTTCCTCTTTATCAGTGTCAGAATCTTTCTCTAATTCTCTGTTGTCAGATTGGACACAATAGTCATTGAAGCTCAGTTTGAAATTCTTAGAGTTTTCAGATACATTTCCTGCAAGGTTTAGCTCTGGTCATTTTTGTAAATTCAACTTTTGACTTTGAGAGCTCACCGAAAAGCATCCTTCTTTTACAACTAGATTCGCCCTACGCTATAATTATACATCGATTTTAATATTTTGACTGTGTTGTACACTTAATTCCTTTTCACAAGGTGTAGTCTAAGTTTTGACTTTGAGACCTCACCGAAAAGCATCCTTCTTTTACAACTAGATTCGCCCTACGCTATAATTATACATCGATTTTAATATTTTGACTGTGTTGTACACTTAATTCCTTGTCACAAGGTGTAGTCTAAGTTTTGACTTTGAGAGCTCACCGAAAAGCATCCTTCTTTTACAACTAGATTCGCCCTACGCTATAATTATACGTCGATTTTAATATTTTGACTGTGTTGTACACTTAATTCCTTTTCACAAGGTGTAGTCTAAGTTTTGACTTTGAGAGCTCACCGAAAAGCATCCTTCTTTTACAACTAGATTCGCCCTACGCTATAATTATACGTCGATTTTAATATTTTGACTGTGTTGTACACTTAATTCCTTTTCACAAGGTGTAGTCTAAGTTTTGACTTTGAGAGCTCACCGAAAAGCATCCTTCTTTTACAACTAGATTCGCCCTACGCTATAATTATACGTCGATTTTAATATTTTGACTGTGTTGTACACTTAATTCCTTTTCACAAGGTGTAGTCTAAGTTTTGACTTTGAGAGCTCACCGAAAAGCATCCTTCTTTTACAACTAGATTCGCCCTACGCTATAATTATACGTCGATTTTAATATTTTGACTGTGTTGTACACTTAATTCCTTTTCACAAGGTGTAGTCTAAGTTTTGACTTTGAGAGCTCACCGAAAAGCATCCTTCTTTTACAACTAGATTCGCCCTACGCTATAATTATACGTCGATTTTAATATTTTGACTGTGTTGTACACTTAATTCCTTTTCACAAGGTGTAGTCTAAGTTTTGACTTTGAGAGCTCACCGAAAAGCATCCTTCTTTTACAACTAGATTCGCCCTACGCTATAATTATACGTCGATTTTAATATTTTGACTGTGTTGTACACTTAATTCCTTTTCACAAGGTGTAGTCTAAGTTTTGACTTTGAGAGCTCACCGAAAAGCATCCTTCTTTTACAACTAGATTCGCCCTACGCTATAATTATACGTCGATTTTAATATTTTGACTGTGTTGTACACTTAATTCCTTTTCACAAGGTGTAGTCTAAGTTTTGACTTTGAGAGCTCACCGAAAAGCATCCTTCTTTTACAACTAGATTCGCCCTACGCTATAATTATACGTCGATTTTAATATTTTGACTGTGTTGTACACTTAATTCCTTTTCACAAGGTGTAGTCTAAGTTTTGACTTTGAGAGCTCACCGAAAAGCATCCTTCTTTTACAACTAGATTCGCCCTACGCTATAATTATACGTCGATTTTAATATTTTGACTGTGTTGTACACTTAATTCCTTTTCACAAGGTGTAGTCTAAGTTTTGACTTTGAGAGCT
>RDPX01000373.1:513556-527214 GCA_003991215.1 Morbakka virulenta
CTAGCTTTATGTAGTAGGGGGTTAGAATTGAGGTACGAATTTCAGTGGTATTAAGAAATACCTAGAAATACATAGAAAGTTGAACAACACAAAAACGATTGGAATTAATTTTTTGCATTGCTTTATCTTATATTTATTAATATTATTATATTATGTTATTATTTTGTTATATTGTAATGTAATTATATATATATATATATATATATATATATATACATATAATATCTTCTCATCTTGGTTACTTTGCATGGAAAAGTGCTAAACAAAACTTCTCTTCAGTGAATCCAATTTGAATGAGTGAAAGCCCAATGATTTACATCAAAAGAAAAATATCCTCCATGTAGCATCTTATACTTTCACTGATATCACAACATGCTCATAAACCACTTATGATATGACTGCATGTAACTTAACAGCTGCTATAGAATTATATTTTGATTTCTTTACTGTAATCTTTAGAAAATAGAAGATGGGTATTCTGATGGGTCAGAATTCCAAATTATAGTTGATTACTGAAGTTGATTACTTACTTTCTAACAAGGAATATCAAAATTGTGGTTGAATGTAATGTCTAGTTTCCAAGAAATACATCAAGGCTTTAGAGAAGATTGTGTGTTTGGCCAGGTACCTTGTTGAATAGAGAATAATTGTTGATATTAATTTGTGGGAGCTCTTTAGTTGAAATGTAGGTTGAAATAAGACCAGATTTAGATATACTTGGGGCATAATATGGACACTGCTTTTAAAAGTTTCTTACATTTTTATTTTTTAAGGAAAAACCAATAAATACTCTAAAAGTAATACAGACAGAACAAAGCCAGAAGTTACAGCAGAAACATGCATTGGAACAAGAACTGTTGGAAGACATCAGGTTTGGAATTATTTTTACTACCACCATTGAGAACAGAGAAACTGTATTCTGTCCTTTTTTTTAAATTTGTAATCTTTTTAGTGTTTTTTTTCCAGAGGTAAAATTTGTGATTTGAGGGGAGATCAATGTTAATACACATATCAGGCAAAAGATAAATTTTATTCATTCATGTTTAAAAGGTAATGTGCTTTGCAGGCAAAGTATGCCTATGTAAAAGATAAACAAAACTGAAGTGATGGCAAATAATCCAAGTGCAGGTATTGTTGATAAACCAGCCAGGCATCCATGTGGGATTTCTAATGAATGTGTTGGCAAGGATCCTGCCATCATGTGCTCCTAGTAAAAAATGAATATTTGCACATTACAGTGAATTCAATGAAAGTTCTTACATAGTGAATGCTTTATTTTGTTGTTGTTTGTGTGTTGTGTGCACTAGAAAGCTAGCTGCACCCACTAAAGACACAAAAAGTATCACAATTCCTTTACAATGTTAAGGACATGGCTGCTGTATGCTGGAAGATGACAAATGCTCAAGACAGCACCAATGTCATTGAGAGGCTGGCCAAGAAATGCTGAGGTGAACATTTTCTACAGAAAGAAGTGCATCTTTCACAACAGAGCAGAAGCCAGTGTTTGTTCATCTTTGAACCTTTGAAAGCTGCCTAACAAACAAGGCAGGTATTTCAAAATATACATGGGAGTCTATGCTACACTAAATGACTAGCATCAGTTTAAAGGACTAAAAATCTTTATTTCAACTTCAGTCTTGTTTTGTTGACTTGTGCAAAAGGTAAAGATTGACAGTGGACTTAAAACTTTCAAGATCATAACTTGGCATAGAAGCCTCTGCATACCTTTGATGTATTCACACAAATTACCTAGTGGCTCATTACCTGACAAGAAGCAGAGAAACCAGTTTCCTCTGCAGTGATGGGGGGTCTTTTTGTTCAGATGTCATCAGCGAAGACAGTGAAAATGTAAAGTGCAGTCAGTGAACTAATAAAGAAAAGGAAAAGTGTTGTACCTGAAATCGTAGAATAAATCCAAAGGAACTTTATGCAAGTGCAACTACTACTACTACTACTACTACTACTACTACTACTACTACTACTACTACTACTACTACTACTACTACTACTCAGAAATAATATTGTTAGGAATTATATCTCCCCTGCTTTAATAGAACTTGAAATTACAGTGCTGAATGTGCCAGACTTAATCAATGTTTTTGTTGTAACTGTAGACCCAAATAAACCTGGTGTAACTTAGCCAAACTCTTTTTCTTGAAGACATGAGTTCTACAAAGCTTAGCTTGAGAGTAGAGTATATGTCATCAACAGCACATCCCATAATTTTTATGTTTTAAATGCACAGATGGACAAGGTTTGGAATTGTGGGAAAATGAAAAATATGTGTGTACTGAGCTGGTTTTGAACAAGTGCCTGTGGCTGTCACATTTTTTACAATTTCAAATCCTCACAATTTCTTTTGTATATTTTTACAATTTGCTTTCCCTCCAAACACATACACACACACACACACACACACACATATATATATATATATATATATATATATGATGTGACCTTAGAAGGGAAGTTGGCATCACAAAAGTGATCCTATTAAGAAGGATAGTCTGATAGCTCAATAGCTCATTGGGTGATGCTTTTGACCATGATAACCATAGGGACAGGTTGCAACCCATTTTGGTGCACACATATATTTCTGCTTTTTGTAATTTTGTGTTCAAAACTAGAGTAAATCAATGCCTTTCTATGAAGTTTTGAAAGCTAAAATTTAATTTTTTTAAGTTAAACCTTTACAGGACAACACTTTACAATGGCTGGGGAATGTACTTAACATGTTTTCTTCCACAGAATGTCAGTTGAAACTTTTGCAAGGGCTACAAGTGTATTTGACTTAATGTGAAAAGGTCATGTTTTTTCAAACCAATGACTGAGGGATACCCTTTTCACCAGCCTCTTAATAATTGTCAAAAATTCATTATTTTTTTTGATGCAGTATATTGTGGGTCCTTGTGTATTTGGGCATTTAAGCTTCTAAAAACCAGTCCTTCTGTCATCATCTGCTGAACTCATGAGCTAAAATTTTGACATGTGTTAATCTGCAAGGGCGGTAGAGTGAGTAAACTCTACTTCCATTTCTGATCAGCCACTGTGAATAGTGGACTGCTGTGTTTATCTCAGATATTTCTTGCTGGCCTGGCTTACTGGAGCAGTAGAGAGGGGTACAGTGATAACTTATAAAACCCATTGTACCCTAAAAGCTCTTGTCAACACATCCTAAATCCTAACCCTATTCCTATTCTAGAGTATGTTGCTTTTCCTTTGCAAAATTTATGTCACATAAACGTGTAAAAATACATCTAAGAATAAGGGACAATTATGGTCATGATATAAAGTTTATTTATTGATGCTAATTGACCATATGTTAAACTAGTTTTTGTTTTTGCCAATATCTTGATTCATTGATCAATTGTGATATAAGAATTTTGAGTCTTATAAATTTTTGGAAATCCATTTTCCATCTGTTTTTATTTTTGTTGCACAATCAAGGTAGCTGTTGGTACTGAAATGTACTGGGATGTACTTACTTGTAAGAATTTACTAGAATTTGTCAGATAGCTTGTACTGGAAGATTGAAAATGTACTGGAATTTTTCCTCCTTATCTTTGTAGCCACCTTACTAATATATGAGCTTTAATTTTACTTTTCTTCTTCTTCTTCTTCTTCTTCTTCTTCTTCTTCTGCTGCTGCTGCTGCTGCTGCTGTCATCCATATTCATGGTAAAACATTGAATAAATTAGTTTGCCACACAACTCGATCTTTCATTGCAGCCAGAACATCAGCACCATTAGGGTCAGTGTCATTCTCTATAAGTGTTTTCACTGTTATACGAGGTCTGCCGCAATGCTTCTTCTTGGGATACCAGAGTAGAACCTTTCCTGCCAGATCATCATGTCAAACTGTGTGACCAGTAAGTAACAATCGATGGCGACTAACCACATAGGATACACGGGGAAGAGAATTGTATAACTCTGCATTTGTGATATGATCCTCCCATGATAGATGAGAAATGGTATGGAGCATTTTCATGTAGGACCCATCTTGTTTCTTGGCAAGAGCAACGTTTAACACCCATGACCCCAAACCGTAGAGGAGAATTGTCTCTACTGACGCCTTGAAGACTTAAGTTTGGTATCCTTTTTCACATTTTATTTTATTTTATTTATTTTTTTATTTTTATTTATTTTTGTATTTTATTTTTCACATTTTTCACATTTTACTTTTATGTTTTAATAATGTGACAGCATCTCATTTTTTATTAGGGCCTACAGCAAGACAAGAGCAGGAATTGAAAGAGAATATGCACAGGTATGCTTTTTGAGATTTTCAATATTTTTTTGTGAAAATAAAATACTTTAGATGGAGAAGATTCAGTATTGTTGAAAAATTAAAAATTTTTATGCACCAAACTAGATGTATACCAATGCTTATGGCTTCTATGGTCACATGTTTTCACCAGAGCTTTTGGTCCTTGTTCTTAATCAGATCATTTTTGGAACCATACCTTTACTATCGTTATCTAGTTCAGTGCATATGAAATTTTACAAAGCAATGTACTTTTGAATAGAGGTTTTGTTTTTAACATAATCGACAATAAGAAAATATAATAAATGGATGTGAAACTAGTGTGGATGTTTTTAAGGGAATTCGAAAGATTGGATGGGGTGAAAATTATCTGGGCCAAGATTCCATTTGTTTTTTTTATATACTGTAGTTGTGCGCGTTGCCAGTAAGACTTGGTTAAACAACCAGAACAAAAGGTTTTATGAAATTAGGACCTATGATTATAGTGGTTTTAATTTATCGCCTGTATTTGTTTCTTGTATATTTTAACCCCGAAGACCATGCTTGGTCTCATTCAAGCATGAAATACCAGTTTGAGGACTGGCGGGGTATAGTCTTTCAGAACAATCAAGGTGACAGCAACCACTGGCAGAGGAAGACCAAAGAAAACATGGGAGGAAGTGATAAGGCTAGATCTCAAACAAAAAGGTGCCACCAGAGACCTGGTGAAGGATAGGATAACTTGGAAGTCGATTTGAAGAAAGCGTCCAACACATGCTAGCGTGTAAAACGGACGTTAAACCGAATATGATGATGAGCAATGTTCAGCAATGTTTTCAATTTCTCGACTTGTTTCAGTTGTTTTAAATAATCCACATAGTGAATGAAATCTGTTATGTATAGTTTTTATAGAACCTTACTTTATTATCTTTGAACCTTTATTGGAAAGGTACTAAATTATGAGACCTATTGTGTTAATATCTGTTACTGTTTTCAACTTTGTTTGAGAACCATCGGTTGGGTTTTGGTTTCAGAAGGAAGCGAAAACTAATTATCCTTATTATTATTCTCCTTTCGGTCTTTTCCAATTTTAATTTTGACTATTGCAAAACTATAATATCTTGGGGTGGGGGTTGGGGATGTTAGAGGCTAATATTATATGGTCAGATTAGAGAAATACCAGCTTAAAGACTGCTTGATTGTTGGGTGTGGGGCCGGTTGAGATAGCGGTGTGGATGCAGTATAGCCAAGACGTACACCAAATTAAATGGATGTCACCTTAATTTGTCTGGAAAAAATTCTTGTCATACAGTAGCGTGTCATCAGCTAGAAAGTGTTTTTCTCCTTTCGGCTTTTTCAAAATTTTGGAAGTCGAAACCGTCTTGTTTTTAAGGGGTTTTTAAAAGTTTTCTTAAGTTTAAGTTTAAAACCCTATTTAGCAGTAAGAGAGGAGCCATGGCTTAATGGTTAGTGCAACTACACTGCAACCAAGAATTCTGGTTTCGATTCCCCGGTCGGGCGACTTTGGAAATTCACAAAAGAAAAAGCCATTGATTGGCGTCAGGAAGGGCATCTGGCCATAAAATTCCTCCTTGCCAAATCCAAGGCCCCTGTGAAGAGGACCATCATCTCAGCCCCAGTTACTGGGGAAAACTGACGTTAAAACAAACAAAAAACCTAAACCTTATTAGCAGTAAGGTAATAATAGATCTTGTTCAACGTCATGCTTATTTGGATAACTTTCTTTCACTTTTTTTATTGAAAAAAGCATGTCTGTATTGCTGCAAATGTGTCACCCCATATCCCAGCTCCAAGACCAGTAGGCTCACAGGTGAAGTTTTGTTGTGTTGTTTTTGAAGTGAGGAGAAAGTTATGGTATGTGTGACTCCCGTTTCAAAATCAGATTACGTTAATAGAAGGCCATTTCGCATTGTATCACAACATGTTGATGAGATCGTACCGCTAGAGATTTTTGCTAGTCAGAAACACGAGTAAGTAAAAAACGTTCAGGGATGGAAGTGATGTTTACGGTTGAACATTTTAAACAAATTGTAGTGAATCATGAAAACAAATAAGACCTAATAAGAAAGACAGGACAGCAGGTACCAGTTTACACACAGTGATTAATTATCTATCTTGATTCAATGAGACATTCTTTTAATTTTACTTGACGTGTAAAGAGATATGAATAAAATTTTGGACAACAATGGTTGGAATGAAAAAAAAATGCAGATGACAATCATGTAAACAGTCGGAATTCAACAGACTTGTTTGTCTTTGAATTTCTATCTTTGGAATGATTGGAGTGTTATGCATATCGTTACCATGCTAAATAAAAACGTGATACCAGGTACACAGCGTGATGTGTGTATGACCTTGCCATGACCTTGGAGTATCTCGTGTCTTTTCTACCCAACTCCTGACGAAACTTTCGTTTGCCTTCTTAGCTCCACAGCCAACATCATAGTCAGGGTAACTTGAAAAACGAATATGATTAATTAGCTTGCCATGATCTAAGCCTATCTACTTGGCCGGCGGAGCCGGGGGGCTTGGGGGCTTTAACCCCCCCACTTCTTTGCGAATAAGTGAACTTTTTTTAAAATTGATAATCTTCTAAAAACGGCGAGACACGTGCTATGTGTTGTGTTGCAACTATGCGGCAAAGGTGTTTGTATTTTATATCAATATAAAGGGGAATCTCCTCAGCAGATGTTTTTCCTTGTAAAAATAGCCAGCTCTGTATTATATTCAATATCCCGAGGAGAAGATCTCTGAGTATTTTCCCCAGTCTGATGTAGAAAGTTTCAATGTACGAAATGTAAAGGTTTCAATTATAAAGTAGAAAGTTTCAATGTAAAGGGTTCAATGATAAAAGAGAAAGAGAAACGAGATAAAATGTGAACATTTCAAAGTTGCAACATGAAGAGTATCAAAAATTACTTTAAACCAGCTAGTAGCGAATTCACAGAAAAAGAAACTGACGAGGAAATTAACATCATTGGAAACGAAATCTTACCAGAACAAAGTCAAACAGGATCCTCTATTGATAAGGAAACATTGGTATCTGAAAAACCATGCCATCCAAACAGCGCATTTGCTTTTCCAAAAACAGCTGTCTGAAAGCAATACCGTTCTTGCCAATCCCGTTGGTTCACCGAATGTAGCTGGTTAGATTACGATGAAATGAAAGACTGTGTTACATGTTTTATTTGTAAAAAACACGTGAAAGACCTTGTAACGGAGAAGAACAAAGAAGAACCGTTCCTAAATACTGGCTTTCGTAATTGGTAAAAAGCACGTAGTTTCAAAGAGCATCAAAAGTCGAAATGCCACCTTGCAGCATTAACTTTCGAGATAACAATACATCAGTGCGGAAATATCAAAGAAATGACCAGCGAGAAAATCAAATCTAATATGCAAGAAAACCGAAAATGCCTCATCAAAGTGATTGAAACATTGCTTTTTCTTGGGCGCCAAGGGCTTGCATTACGAGGAGACGAAAATAATGAAAATTCCAATTTCATACAGTTTCTTAAACTGAGAAGCAGAGACTTTGCGAAACTTAAAGAATGATTGAAAAAGAAAACAAAAATACATGTCTCATGACATCCAAAACGAGCTTCTCATGTTAATGGCAAATCATATGTTACGCGATTTGACTGACGAAATGAGAGATGCGTTTTATGCAACCATCTGCGACGAGTGCACGGATATTGCCAGTAAGAATCAGCTGACATTATGCTTAAGGTGGGTTGATGAAATATTCAATATACATGAAGATTTCTTGGGGTTCTACGAACTTGAGGATATCAAGAGTGACACTATTGTTTCAGCCATAAGAGATGTTTTACTGCGAACAGAAATTTCATTAGATAACTGCAGAGGCCAGTGCTAGTAATAGGCTCAGGAAGAAGTTGGGTGTAGCAAAAAAAATCCTTGATATTCAACCCAAAGCATTTGTTACCCACTGTCATTGCCTTCAATGAGCCTCTCAGTTCAAGAAACAACAAAGGAATCCAAAATTCTATCTGAAGCCATGGACACTAATGGTGAAATTGCAGTGCTAATTAAATACTTGCCAAAGCGAGAGCAGAAATTAAAGTCGATAAAAGTAACGTATGAAGAAGACGAATCAGTAAACTGCATCACCAAACTTTCCACGACTAGATGAACCGTTCGAGCAAATTGCTTTCAAAGAATCATTGATAACTATCACTTATTGTATGAGCTTTGGAATGCCTGCCTAGAGGAATCTGGACAGAACAGAGACGTAAAATCAAGAATCATAGGATGTAAAGCCCAAATGGAGACATTTGACTTCTACTTTGGATTAAAACTTGGAAAGATGATCTACTCACACACTGATAAGTTATCACAGACATTGCAAAGCGAGAAAATGTCTGCTGTTAGCAGTAAGTGCCTAGCCATGCTTGCTGTTAAAACAATATCCAATTTCCGCAATTCTGAAAGTTTCGACGCCCTCCACGATTTCTGTTTGAAAAAAATTCAAAACCTTAATTCAAAAGATTGTACAACTTTTGCAAGTGATGTCAGTATAAGTGATTTAAATGAACGACGAGATCGATTTCTTCCATGCTACAGAAGAACAGCTTAGAAGCGAAGGCTTTTGGTTATTGACCAGTCAGGAGAACCTAGCTAATCAGCATCCAGGCATCACCACGTAGAGGTTGCCTTCTTGGACACCCTAAACTAGGTGTAATGATGGTTGTCTGGGCTCGTAAAACTACAGACAAGCCCACTGCAATGGTTCGATCTTGAAATGGGATGTGGTGGAAGATTATCACTTGTAATTAAATCTAGAATAACTTATTTGGTGTTAGGATATGGTGCACCATTCTTTCTAACGAAACGTTCAGGAAGCCAAGACCAGTCTTTACAAAACACCTTCTTTGCCAAATACCTTCTTTGCCAAAATAGGTCGATACTCGCAAGCATGATGAAACTTATGGACTTTTTCCTTACCTGCAATACTAGAACCATCGTCTTGAACTGCATCTGCATCTTCGAAAAGTACCAGAATTTTTTTTTTAATTTTCGATTGAATAGGGAAAACAAATCGCTTCCGATAAAACTCATGATACCACTCTCTTTGTATTCGGAAGACTTTACCAGAGCTTTTTCCCATTAATGCTCGAATATAAAAGAAAAATTAAACTTTGTAAATCCCGCATTAGGGAATGGATTCGTCAATAGTCTCTCATATACCTTCGTAATGTCTCCTCTGAATTTTGTGATGAGGGTCACTTTTTCCTTATATCCTTCAGCTTTTGGAGCACTATCAGTATCGATAATATCTTGGTGAATTTCTAACCAACAGAGCTTTATTTCCACTGCCTTCTTCATTAACAGGATCGATCCAACCAGGGGCTGGTTTGATCTTTTTAATAATGTTTTAAGGCCTGATCCATTGGAATTTTCAAAAAACGTGTTCCTCGTTGTATTGACGACGAAATGGCCATCCAGAAATTCCCTATACAACGTAGGGGTTTTTTAGGGAAGGAATTGTCAGTTCTTGGATGAAAACAGTAATCCAACGGGAGTAATGAAAATAATCTAGTGCAAAGGATAGTGGAACGATGAAATCAAGCGCAGCAATTAATAGATCAATATTTGCTTCTCTAAATAATTGGATCAAGATCAACAACAAAATAGATTTGATAGCCTCGATAATGTTAATCAGAACCAATAATAAAACATGAAACAATTTTGTTAAGGAACTATCCAGTTGTCACAATCGTCATTTTGCTCACCTGTCAAATAAAAAGAATCGCGAAGTTTTCCAGACAGCACAACGACTATAACTTGTAATGTGTAACGTACCTTCTTGATGGTGTTGGCATAACATACATACTTACTTATCTGTCGTGTCTTCTCTGTTTGTTAGCATAACATACAGCTGTATTTAATCCGACGGTGACCATTGATACCTTTGTAGTAATGTCTTTTATTCCAGACCGAGTTATCAATTGCCTAATACAAACGAAGGCTGTTTCTTCAATATTTAGCTTCTCCATGAAATAGAGTATATTGGATATACTCAACTGCGGTCTCCATAAGGTAATACTGCAGTTCAGTTGTACTGGATTTGTCGACGGTATTGTTACATTGTTAGGGGAGATGTTCTCCGAAGTGTCATGTGAACATGCGTCCGAAAAAGTAGTCCAAGAATTTGATCAAGTTAAGGATTCTTTAGTGTGATCAGTCTGTGAAATGCATGTTTGGTTTCTTCTTTCATCGTGTGATGGTTGAAAGTATTTTTTTCTTTGATCTTTTTCTCTGATCTTGCTCAGCTGAGCTTTCAACTGTGGGGAACTGAAAAATAGTAACGCTAGTCCCGTGGATTATCTTTGACGACGGCAGAACTATTCTTATCGTAATGGTCATCAGCAAAGACAGTAAAGCTATCTTTGCGGAAAGTCGGTGACAGAACTTTGTTGTCTCAATCATTAAAATGTACTGAAACTACCTGAGACAGTTCACCCGGAAAGGAAAAGATCTTGTGGCATGATAGTACTATGCCGCGTTCAAAAACAAGATGGATCAAGGGCTTCGAGTTAACAGTTGGATACAATTTGTTGTTGTATTTTGTACTATGTGACATCCTTTCCTAACTAAATAGAACTCTACATCACATTTGGTTGAGATTCAGATGCATGGGCAAGGTTAGGGGTTATGGTTGCAGCATCTAAATATTTAGGGTTCTTGTGTCACCACAGAAGCATTTAATGTTGGTCTTGTAGCAATAGCGGAATTCGGTAAGGCAAGAAAAGAAGCCTTAACACTGTAATATCTCATATAAGTGCCAACTGGTGTAGTGTTGTTGTCCATTTTTTAACGGTTTTATTAATGTGAGTGAAGTACATTCAGCGCAAATTGATATACACTTTTAACACCACAAAGCTTTTAAGATATTTAGGATATTTATTTTTGCAGACGTGAATTTTTTAGTTGCCCGCTCTCCCCACTTCGCAATATGAAACCATACTTGTTTATCTTTTTTAAACAAGGTAAAAAACCTTAGATGCCTGTGTTAAAGAAAGTTGATAGCAATAGAGAAAGAAACATAGAAAGTCGTAAATCAGTTCTTTGTATGCAGTCGACGTACGTCATGTCCCTGCTCTGCATAATTAGTCGTTAACTCAAATATGATTGATAGCAATAGAGAAAGAAACATAGAAAGTCGTAAATCAGTTCTTTGTATGCAGTCGACGTACGTCATGTCCCTGCTCTGCATAATTAGTCGTTAACTCAAATATGATTGATAGCAATAGAGAAAGAAACATAGAAAGTCGTAAATCAGTTCTTTGTATGCAGTCGACGTACGTCATGTCCCTGCTCTGCATAATTAGTCGTTAACTCAAATATGATTGATAGCAATAGAGAAAGAAACATAGAAAGTCGTAAATCAGTTCTTTGTATGCAGTCGACGTACGTCATGTCCCTGCTCTGCATAATTAGTCATTAACTCAAATATGATTGATAGCAATAGAGAAAGAAACATAGAAAGTCGTAAATCAGTTCTTTGTATGCAGTCGACGTACGTCATGTCCCTGCTCTGCATAATTAGTCGTTAACTCAAATATGATTGTCATTCCAGAAAGATATTTGACAACACCCTAGGCAGCCGTGCTCAGTTCAGCTTTTTGTGCATGTTTTAAAGAAATGGAAAAAAGGAATTTGTTGATGAAGCGGACAACCGTCTGAGTCAGGTCTGTCGCCAAGTAACTGCTGTAAAGGGGCCCTTGCACGACTCAGATGGGGAAAAAATTTGGACAAGAAAAATGTTTCTTTTGTTTAGATTCAAAAGCAGTAACAGAACTGCAGAATATAATAAAGAGTTTGATGTAATTTTTATATGAAGTCGCTTATCCATTTGCGTAGCAACACCATTACAAAGCAACTTGATAAGAGTTACAGTCTTAATATTTAATGCATTAAAGGCCCTAAGTAAAGTGACGACGCAGCCACTCGGACTACGTCAATTTTTAGTCCTGAATTGCAGTTGAAATTACCAGTAATCTAGCCAAGGTATTATTAATTGCAATTAGTCTCAAAAGATGTAATGGAGACAGGCTAGCAGATGCTCATCCGCTTACCACCTGGATTCTAGTAAAACAAATAGTACAAAAAACAATCTGATTGGAAGCACTTAGAGCGAAAGAAAACTGCAGTGCAGGGTTGGCGTGGAAAATGCATGATCAAAACTAGTATATTTTATTTCTGTTGTTGACACTCGAGGCCCCTTTTCTCACCTTGCAGACCGACGTTATATGGGAAGAGTTCCTCACTGTTAAATTTGTCGCCCAGAGAATACTATTGAACACATCTCTTTAGTAATACGTTTACGAAGTAATACGTTTATTTTTTTTACGAAGTGTCCATTTAGCCGTCAGACGGCTGGACATCTAGAATCCTATTCTACCGTCATTGACGAACCATGGCCATTTTGTACCGGATGTTGTCTGGCAGAATACTGGAAACCCTAAAGTTCCTATTGTTCCTAACCCTAATATTGTAGCTTAAACAGAACAGCGTCACGTGGCTTGAACAGATCGATCAATGAAATTTTACTTTGGGTAAAAGACGGTAGAATAGGTTTCGGTTTAGAACGCCGTCAGACGGCTTTATGGACACTTCGTAAAAAAATTGTCCCGGTTATAATCGCTACTGAGTTCAGGTGGTCGAAGAAGGTTATGTAGACTGCTTATTGCAAGATTATGGCATTAATATTTACACAAGGTTTAACTATTGATTGAACCAGTGCACATTAGACGCTAGTTTTTTTCCATGTTGTATCCTTTAACTAATGATTGAAAGAAAAAAGATAGAAAGGCCCCTTCGTTGTATTGAAAATACAAGTCAGCTATGACCTTTAGAAGTCATGCGCTCCTTTACCATTTTTTGTGGAATTGTACGCATTCAAATGAGGTTGTACCGGGTCGTTTTTGGTGTTTATGATGTTCGCGGGGAGCTGTAAGGCTTTTAATTCCGAAATGTTCCCCACAACTGATCTCGTTGGGTTCACTTTTAAACCAAGACTCTTCCCATAGGTTTTTGAGGACACGTTATGACTTCTCAATTTTGAATTACATTTTATCAAAGACACCATTTCCTACCCCAATAATTTTACGTTTAAATGACTGCAAACAAAGATTTGGATTTGTCAGATTTGGACTTGTAGTATAGGGGTTTTTTAATTTATTTTTTAAGAACCATACACCCCCAAAGTGTGTAAAACTGTGAAGTAAAGAAAAGAGCAAATAGTTAGGCAAAGAGATAATACGTCCATAGTTATCAAAACGTTTAAGACTTTACAATGAAATACAGCCAAAATTTTATGCTCGTGTCTCGTAATTGTACATTTTTTATGTAAAAACCCTGTTATTCTGAAAACA
>RDPX01000373.1:531525-559983 GCA_003991215.1 Morbakka virulenta
TCTCTCTCTCTCTCTCTCTCTGTCTCGCTCTCTCTCGCTCTCTCTCTCTCTCTCTCTCTCTCTCTCTCTCTCTCTCTCTCTCTCTCTCTTTCTTTCTCTCTCTGTCACATTCTTTCTCACCTTTTCCCTTACCTTCTCACCATCCCTCTTCCTCGCTCCTCCGATATCACGCTTTCATTTTCTTTGTCGTCAACCAATTACCTCTCTGTAGTCATAGGCATAAATTATTTGGCATGGAGTGATTTCGAGGAAATTTTAAGTTGCACTTGGATATTGAAATATCTCAAACGAACATGGTGTCATTAAAGTAATTCCTTTAGCATATTATAGAGTTTTTGCCGGGTACTTAAAGTCGGGGCAGTGAATGGACTAATATGCGCCACAAGATAAACATACTTTACGAGATATCTCAAAAAGTCAAAGATTGCTCTTCCCTATATGACGTGCTGAAATATCATTTTTTTTAGTGAACATTGCTTACTGAGAACTATAGATCATATTCAACCCATCTTGAAATTTTGGCCAATATGACTGCACCCTTAAACAGCATGACGTAGAGATTAATATTGACTGTATTTCAGCAAGGTCATGCCACGACAGTTATGATATAAATTTATACTTTTTGAAAAGTGTTGCAAATTATACCTTTTTTAAATAAAATTTAACTATTAAGCCAGATCACATTTTTGTTTGCGCCAACGTATGGTCACACCTGTTTAAAGCCTTTGCTGATAAGCAGCAGCTATTGTTATCTCACTGTAATAAGACGACAAAGAAAATATCATGTCACAATGCACGAATTTCCAGTATTTATTATCATTACACCGGGTGTTTATGGACGGCGTCAATAAACATAATAACAAAGAATTCAGTTTCAATTTAATTTGCCAAAACACTCGAAGAATAGACCAATCCACAAGCTGGAATATTCTTTACGAAAAGCCTTTCCACACCAAAGAAAAATTACCTTTTTTATACCAACAGTGGCAAAGCATCAAGGGATCGTCATTGGTTTTGAATTGTTTTTGTTGCGTTTTTTTTCTTTGTTTCTTCGAAGATAACAACATTTTTTCTTGTATATTACTGATGTTAAGTTTTTTAATTATACTATATTGTAGATGTAAGGTTGTTTGTAGTTTACATTTTACTTTCCTAATGATAATTTTGTTGAAAATTTGACTTTTCATTATTTGCTGTGTTTTTATGGCTTGAATATAGAGTCGGAAAATTGCTTATTTTCGGAGCAACATTTATGTTACATATTTTGAAAGTCTGCTCAAATAATTTGCGGAAAGATAGCATTTCCTTACATTTTATTATTTGTATTTTATGGTAGGGGTTACAAAAAATGGTTACACAGTTCATGCAGAAGTTTGCACCAAAGACCTTGGAGGTAGAGGAAGTCAGGTAAATATTGAAGATGCTAATGAGAAATAAAAAACAAATTCAATAGTCAAAGTGAAGCCCAAGGTTATTATTTAATCGGAAGAAAGTGTTTTACATGCAGATAGTTTCATTTCGAAATATTGATACTTCGTCAGAAATAACATGGTAAAAACTGAATGCTATTGTGATTTGATATTTCTTGTGGATGTTGGTATGGTGAGGAAGAAATCCACAGGGAAGAATTGAGCGCAAATGGGCATCAGAAGCCACTGTAAGATTCTTCTGTGAAAGATGTAAGCTGGGGTATCATTAGGTGCATTTATTGACCCTAATGATCATGATGCACTACCCAACTTCGTTCTCAGTAGCATCCAGTGTGATCAAACTGCATTAAAATTTCTTCCCACTCCATGTGTTTAAACTTTACTTGGACTTTTTGCATTCTGATTCTTCACAATCTGTTACTTACAGTTTTTTCTACGACTGCTAAATTTTCCAAGTGTCAACCTGCTTCTTTGACACATGTGCCCGGTAATGGCACCCGTGTTTTTGAAATTGTCATCACCAATTACATTTTAATATACTTCCGTAAAACTGCTTCACTTTATTACTTGTTGGCAGCATTTCTACTTTTCTCTTGCTGCCATTTTAATCATTGTATCGTATTTTCGATGAGACTGCATCATTGTAAGCCCACTGCTTTTCTTCTTGTTCTTGTTCTTCTTGGTTATTGTTGTGCATGTTATTATTCTTGTTTTCGTTAGTGGTCTTGTTTATGTTCTGTTTTACTTGTTTTTGTTGTTATTCTTCTTGTTGTCATTATTCTTGTTGTTTTTGCTCTTGTTGATTTGGCTCTTGTTCTTATTTGTTGTTCTTTTTCATCTTGTTGTCAACGTAAACTTTGAAATAAATGACCTTGTTGTAAGCCGGTCAAGCTTGTGACTTTAAAAGAAAGAGACTCAATTTGGGGGACATTATTGTTTGGTGGTTAAAATTTCTCCATTTCAGTTAATTTGCCAGGTTTCCATTCCCAGTGGAGAAACTACGCCCGGCCCCCTCCACTCATAAACCATCGTTTCTATATAAGGGATTTATATGATATACTTATTGTTAACTTCTCAAATAATACAAAGTTCTATATATATGTAAGAAGTGTATTCTCTCAGAAAGAATCGATGACAACGGTGGTTTTATATGATTATAGATTAAGTCTGAAGAAAGACAAATAAATTAAGTCATCCGTGATAAAAAGTGATTATTATTAAGTCTTATTAATGACCGCATTTTATTATTGGAGTAAGATTAACTTGTTTCAGTGAAGGAAGCCTTATTTTTCCCGCTGTGTGCTGTTCCTTTAGTTAATTTGACATGTTGCAAAATCCATTCTTCCCTGTTAAAATTCTCTTTTTTCTCAGTTCTTATACGTACACCATCTTCAGTTGTTGTAGTGCCATGGTATGGCAGTAATTTCTTACGTTTTTATACTAACCATATCGCAAAATGAACTCTTGTTCGTAAAGAAGTTTTATAAAAAAAAGCACAAAAAAAACTAAGCAGTAGCTTTTAGAGGGGGCTGTATTTGTATCAGGGAATACGTTGCTACTTGAATGAAACTGAGATCAATGCAACAGCATTATGGTGTTGATGTTCGTAACCGTGCAATGATTGTTAGTGGAATGCTTAAAGTGTTTATTTATACATCAGTTCATACCTATGTGAGGCCTCTGCATTGGATATTAACATTAATTTTAACAAGGTTTTGTTATCTCAAACATGTACTCACTAGTAACCACTAGAAATAGTTCCATGTGATTGTAGGCTTGTGTGAGCACCAGTTCGTTTGTAAGCTGTAACAGAGGACTCAAAGTAAGCACCAGTTTATTTTGATGATGGGTGGTTACATTTCTCCCTCAATTTAGAAACCAGTGTATTTATGATATATTTGAACTAATCAGATTGTTTAAGGTTCTTGGGGACTTTTTTTGTTGTTTGGGAAGTGGAGGATCATTTAAGGGCCGGAGCGGGAGGGTGGAGGTGTTTAAAGTATAAAATAGGTAAAAGATTAACAGTATATCTAAACTTTATTGAAGCAGACGTTTGGGTCCAGAGAAATTACATGTAAATAAGAATGGTTTTTGCTATAACGACTGTTACAGAAATCTTAAAAATTGATTGAATGAATCCTTTTGTTTACTATACATACAATGTAAATACCACTAAAAAGGCCCAGTTGGTTGGATAGTGAACTACTGCTGGTATCAGAAAAATAGCCCAAGTGAGCGTTCACCGAACAGAAGCCTGACCAACATTTTCGGGTGGTCTCTGTTCATCGGAGAAGTGTCAGTCGGGCTGGTATCCTAGAACCGTACTGTTTTTATCTAAAGTTCATTCTTTGGAATAGCATATTGAGAAAGAAGCAGAGGCGGAGTGAAAAACAGATACAAAAAAGGGACATAATGTTGCCATTTTTCTATCAACAGCTAACACCCCGGAAGTATGTAAAATGCTGTGTGACATTGTTTAGAAGTTTGGCTTTTGGGTGGCTAATTGTAAAACTTCTTTAGTCTTGAACACTGAATATTATTCGGTTTATGTTGGTAACATAACCATAAAAAGCNGTTCATACCTATGTGAGGCCTCTGCATTGGATATTAACATTAATTTTAACAAGGTTTTGTTATCTCAAACATGTACTCACTAGTAACCACTAGAAATAGTTCCATGTGATTGTAGGCTTGTGTGAGCACCAGTTCGTTTGTAAGCTGTAACAGAGGACTCAAAGTAACCACCAGTTTATTTTGATGATGGGTGGTTACATTTCTCCCTCAATTTAGAAACCAGTGTATTTATGATATATTTGAACTAATCAGATTGTTTAAGGTTCTTGGGGACTTTTGTTGTTGTTTGGGAAGTAGAGAAGCGTTTAAGGGCCGGAGCGGGAGGGTGGAGGTGTTTAAAGTATAAAATAGGTAAAAGATTAACAGTATATCTAAACTTTATTGAAGAAGACGTTTGGGTCCAGAGAAATTACATGTAAATAAGAATGGTTTTTGCTATAACGACTGTTACAGAAATCTTAAAAATTGATTGAATGAATCCTTTTGTTTACTATACATACAATGTAAATACCACTAAAAAGGCCCAGTTGGTTGGATAGTGAACTACTGCTGGTATCAGAAAAATAGCCCAAGTGAGCGTTCACCGAACAGAAGCCTGACCAACATTTTCGGGTGGTCTCTGTTCATCGGAGAAGTGTCAGTCGGGCTGGTATCCTAGAACCGTACTGTTTTTATCTAAAGTTCATTCTTTGGAATAGCATATTGAGAAAGAAGCAGAGGCGGAGTGAAAAACAGATACAAAAAAGGGACATAATGTTGCCATTTTTCTATCAACAGCTAACACCCCGGAAGTATGTAAAATGCTGTGTGACATTGTTTAGAAGTTTGGCTTTTGGGTGGCTAATTGTAAAACTTCTTTAGTCTTGAACACTGAATATTATTCGGTTTATGTTGGTAACATAACCATAAAAAGCGGGAAAAGGTAGTTAAAAGTAAAAACATTAGATTGGATATTTGAACTGAATAAAAGATCTTGAACCTGAAAAGTCCTAAAAATATCAAGGTGTAGATAAGGGTGATGGTATTCAACACTCGGCGATAAAAGAAAAGATCAGAAAAGAGTGCTGTCGATGGGTAAGGTCAATTTTAAAAGTAAGCTGAATACCAGAAACTGTTTTGATGCAGTTAACTCTATACGAGTCCCAATCGTGACATGGTGTTACCTACGAAATAAACTGGTGAGAACTTAAACCACCCAAGGCTGTAGAAAATATATCAGTGCCAAGTCCCGTCCAGGGACAGCAGGAACCTGATAAAAGGGATTAACACCTGGGCAGTATCACCAATGAGATATTCTGCGACCTTCCTGGATTGGACAGTAGATGAGCTAAAAGCAATGGACAGGAGAACCAGGAAACAAGGGGGTTTATCTCAATCGAAGAGTGTGTTGAGAATTTATTGCTCAGTTTGAAAGAGTATGTTGAGAAACGTAATGAAAGACTAATAAGAACGGGAAAAGGCTGGTATGGAGGATCTGAGGAATCTGATTATGTCCATAAAAACATAGGTCCGCAGAACAAAAGGACAGGCGAAAGAAAAACCAATTCATGGATAGTTAATAAGGCAAACGACATATATAGCTGATGATATGTCATGGGCGTGGCTCAGTGGAACATTAAAACGAGGAACTTGATCGCTTATTACCGTTGCACAAGACCAGTGTGTTCGAACAAATGACATCAAAGCAAGAATAGATAAAACCCAGGAAAATAGTCTTTGTCATATGTGTGGACAAAAAGAAGAAACGGTAATGCATATTATTTGTGATTGCACGAAACTTGCACAAAAAGAATACAACAGGAGACATGACTGGGTAGGAACAACAATCCACTGAAAATTATGCAAGTACCTAGATTTCAAACATACATATGTGGCATGAACACAAAGCAGAACCTGCCCTTGTAAACGAAAAAAGCCCTTTATCAGATTGTGGATTTTGCAATACCTGGAAATCACAGAGTTGAAATAAGAGAAAGAGAAAAAGAGAGAAATATCAAGATTTGGGAAGAGAACTAAAAGATCTATTGAATAAGAAAGTAACTGTTATTCCAATAGTTATTGGGGCTTTGGGAACAGTTCCAAAGTCATTGAAAAAAAGATTAAACTAAATCGGAATCTGAACGAACATTGAAACCATGCAGACCAACGCCTTGTTGGACACAGCCAGGATCACAAGGAAAGCCATGGAGCTCAATGGAGGCTTTTTGCCACTGGTGATTACCACATAGATTAAAGGGAGACTAATGAAATTGAGGAGAATAGCTATGAACAAGGGAATGTGAAAGTGGATATAGAAGATGCATATGATATGGCAATGAATGATGATGATATGAATGAAGAGCTAAAGGAAACTGTTGATGAATTAAAGAAAATCATTGTAGAAAGGCGAACAAGCGATGACATTCTTTTCGAAAAGGCTGATAGGAAAACTGAAAGACTTCAAACTGAGAGAGTTAATTCAGTAATCAGGTTTGTAAGAACTAAAAGCATCACGGAAATGAATAATCTGATTAGGCAAAAGCCTAGGCAAAATAAGGAACCAGAGTGGAAGCGTAGAATCGAAGAAGACATCAAAAGGCTAAAGCAAGATATTAATATTGACAAGACAATCGAAAGGGGAGCTGGGACCAAAGAAGAAACGAAAACTTAAGGATCTAAAAGAAGAGTATGGGGTGAAAAGGAAAGGAATTACGTTATTGAAGAACTCAAACAAAGCTTTCTTGCAAAGAGTGCCAAGATCAAAAGCTACAAACAGAGAATAATATAATTTAGACAGAATAGGATTTTTAATGTTGATCCGAAAAGGATATACACATAGTTGAATGGAGGAGGTTCAAGGTCAACAGATGTACCAGATTCTGAAGAAAGAAGAAAGTTTTGAGGTGATACTTGGATTGTTATAAAACAACACAAGAAGGAAGCCCATTGGCAATTATTTAAAGCAAGATATGCATGAAGAACAACAACTCCAAGACGAATTGATTATAACTGTAGACAAATTCAAAAAGCAGTTAACAAAATTGCCAAATTGGAAACCTCCAGGTACAGATAATGTCCAAGGATTCTGGGTTAAAAGTCTTACTAACTTTCATGAAAGAATAGCTGAGCAATTGAATGAGATTGTTACTTGAGATTGTGGTTTGCCTGAGTGGATGACTTATGGTCGAACGGGTTTATGTCAGAAAGATCCAGCAGAAAATAATGCAGTGGACAATTATCGCCATATAACATGTCTACCGCTAATGTGGAAAATATGCACTGGCGTGATAGCTAAAGGAATGTATAAGTACCTTGATGAGGAAGATCTGTTCCCGGAAGAACAAAAAGGTTGTAGATGTAGGAGTAGAGGGACAAAAAGCCAATTGTTGATAGGCAAAACTGTCTTTAAAGATTGCAGGAAAAGACAGACAAATTTGGCTGTGCTGTGGGTGAATTATAAGAAAGCTTGTGATTTTGTCCCCCATAGCTGGATTATCGAGTCCATTGAAATGTTTTGTATTGCAGAGAATGTGAGCAACGTTTTAGAGACTCGCCATGCATACAACTTTTTACAGACTGACCACGCATACAGCACAGATATTGGAATGGGGTTTGGAATTCGAAAGTGTGGTATGCTGGTATTGAAGAGGGGGGAAATGGTTAAACGTGGTGGAATAGAACTCCCAAATGGTGCAAGTATGGAGGACGTTGAACAACTGATGATATAGCTACCTCGGAGTAGTAGAACTTGATAAAATCAAAGAAAAAGAGATGAAGGAGGAAACAACAAAGGAGTGCAAAAGGAGGCTTAGATTGATTCTGAAATAAAAACTTAACGGCCGGAACAATGAAACAGCAATCAGCACATGGGCAATCGCTATTTTTGGATATGGTGCTGGTATAATAGATTGGAAACGAAGTGAATTAATCAGGAAAGACACAAAGACTAGGAAAACGATGACAACCTACGGAGTATTACACCCAAAGGGTGATGTCGACAGGTTGTGTATGAAGATGAGAGAAGTTGATAAAGTTCTGAGTAAGTTGGAGCTTGTAGGCAGAGAGGAAGAAAATAGTTTGTATTACTTATTGAACTCAGAAGAAAATGTCATGAAAGATGTTAGTAGATCCGGAACGCTTGTTATTGAAGGCACGATTACCACCAAAGGATTGAAAAAGCAAAACTCTGAAGAGATTAAGCAAAAATGGATGGAAATGGAGATGTATGGGCAATTCATTAGAGATTGTACTGAAAATGTTGGCAAAAATAAAATGTGGTATTGGTTATCCAAAAGTGACCTTAAAAGTGCAACGGAGGCTCTTGTATGTGCCACGCAAGAGCAGGCTATTAGAACAAAGCATATCAAGTGTAGAATTGATAAAAGTGACAACAATTCAACTTGTAGAATGTATGGGAAGAGAGAAGAAACAGTGCAATACATAGTTAGTAGATGTGAAAAGCTTGCACAAAAAGAGTACAAGAGAAGACACGATAATGTTGCCAAGGAAGTCCATTGGGATCTTTGCAAGAATAGTGGACTGGAGCATCAAAAAAAGTGGTATGAACATGCTCCCAAAGGAGCTGTCGAAAATGATGATATCAAACTTCTCTGGGATATCAATATACAGTGTGTTAATGTAGTAGAGACTAGGAGACCAGACATTGTCTTAATTGATAAGAAAAAGAGAATTTGTATCATTGTGGATATTGCAGGGCCTGGAGATGGAAGTTTAGAAGAAAAGGAAAAAGAAAAAGTTGAAAAATATCAGGACTTGAAAAGAGACGTAGCAAGACTTTGGAAAATGAA
Source organism: Morbakka virulenta (assembly GCA_003991215.1). NCBI lineage: Eukaryota > Metazoa > Cnidaria > Cubozoa > Carybdeida > Carukiidae > Morbakka > Morbakka virulenta. Next base: position 540,317 of record RDPX01000373.1, read on the forward strand.
GAAAGCTCAAGTAGTGCCAGTAGTAATAGGAGCCCTTGGAAGTGTAATATTGCAGATATGTAAAAAACTGCCTTACCAGGAATAACCAAAATCCTAAGAAAAGTATTGGAGATGTAATGAAGGAGAAGGCCCCTTGCTTGGCCTTGGTTATTTGTTATGACTGGTCTAGTAAGAAAATCTCGGTAATAAGATCAGTCTGAGCATAAGCTTAATTGTATAAAAAATATGAAAATTTATCGGTCGATGCAAAACTGGAAGTAATACAAAAGAACAGCATGTTTTGGAAACTGCAATCAATTCATTTTACCTACGACAAAGTTATGATTGCCTATTGTACCAGTTCGACCATTTTCAGATACCATAATGAACCTTGTACTTTGTTGAAAGTTCAACAAATAACTGCTCAAAGCGTTTCGCTTTACCATCAAAATATCTCGTGATGTTTGTTTGAAAACCAACAGTAAGTTCTAACAATATCAAATTATCACCTTTAACCATAGAAAAGTTAAGTCATTGTCCTTCGCCGATTTCAATTGGCAGGTTTGCTTTATTTTTTGAAAGTTTTTGGGAATATGATTTCAACCCGAATACATTCCAAATTATTCCACTGCAGATCAAATCTTCTTTGATAAGGGAAGTTTTCCAATACATTAAAGCCCATTCTACCACTTTGTTTAGATTTCCTATCCTTAGGCTCATATTTGCAGCCAGGAATTTGAAGCTTCCTCAACTGTGAGTGTTTTACTTACTTAAAACAAATTCCTATTTCCCAAGTCAGACATTGTGATACGGATCGGTTTTGATACAAAAGGCCTCTGATGTTCTAATAGAGAAATTTTAAGCCATGGTACGAGAGAAATGATATCTATGTTGTTTATTACATAATTCAGGCAAAATAAACAGGATGTTTTTGTCTTTGTAGAGCTGCCAAAAGTTAAATGTTTTAAGTGAAACTATCTGTAATTATCTGTCTACAAAGACTTCACAACCCTTGCGATTTTATTGATTTGTAACTGTTAAGCAAAACTGAATTATACCTCCAGTTATATCTTGATGCTAACAGTGCAGTTTTACGTCCTCCGATGATATAACCCAGAGTTTGTTTGGCATCACAAACATTCAGGCAGAGTAGTTCAATATACCGTTGATTCAGATAATTGTTGAGATATCATATGTTAAAGCTCTAGATATTTCTTGGGGTATGACATCCTCGACCATTGATTTATGAAGCTACTCACGACGTCTTCCTAATCTGATTTACTTAATGAACTTTATGACATCAGATTTTCAATTAGAGAGCTTTTATCAAATAGACTGATCTACTTTAATGTTTAAGCCTTTTTGGTAGTGGCTCTTGAGGTATTGGTGGTTGATTAGATAAGTAAAGATTCTGTTTTGAAGTAGTGATGTAAATATTTTCAGTGGTCCGAAGTTCTCAGGTAGTCTAGGCTCGGGCTTCTTATGGCTCAAAATGGTGGTACCTTTAGTCCATTGTTCCGGTATAACATTACTTTTAAGTACTTAAGCACATTTAATCCAGCAGGCATAATGAATCGAAAAAAATTCGTGCGACCGAAAAGTCGTGTCATTTCATGGTTAGATGGCGGAGATAGATTAAAAGGTGTATTCAGCTCTTTTAATATGGGAATCCAAGAAGAAATTGGAAAAAAATTTGAAAGATTTGAACATTTCCATACGTTGGTAAACACACACACACACTCACACACACACACACACACACACACACACACACACCCTTTAATGCGCTTAGCTCTACTTCTGTTTGTTGTTGTTGTTGTTCAGCTTCTCATTTTTAATTATAAAGTACTGTGCTTTATCTGCCTTGTCATTTATTAATGATGTAGTGCACTGCCCTGTTGTATCAGTATGCTACTCAATGATTTCATCATTGACGTTACAGTAGACCTTTCCACAATTAAAACATATTTATTTGAAACAGTTCTTATCTAACTAATTTTACTGTCGTGTAGTATTTTTACACAATTTCTTTACATTTCACCTCATCCATTGTTCTCTAAACAAATTATTCTACAACGGGTTAAGGACCCTGCTCAAACTGTTTGAACTTTGTAGCTCCGAATCAATTACGCATACCGAATAACAACACCCTAACTTGAACACTGACAATATTTATGTTTATATTACTTTGTATTTTTAGGACGCCTTTTGGTCTGTGGCGCAGAATGCTAGAAGAAACTGATGAAATGGCTAAATCCAGATTAACAGTCGCACAAAATTTGGTAGACTTAGTTGCTGAAGATATTAAGGCGCTAAAATCAGCAAGGACACAAACCATAAAGAAGGTTTGGACAGATTTTTTACACCTCTGACAGAAAAACTGTCGTTTCACCAGCTCATATTTTCCTAGAAGTGTAATTTTTTCAGATAAGCTCAATAAAAGACATATCATCCGGATTCGGTTCGTATTTCCTGTAATATTGGCGCATAACAGTATGATCAATGACATTGCAGATTAGGAAAGATTCATTGGTCATGTTGTTTCTGACGATTATATTCCTTAATTTACTGTTAACTTTGCAGTCTTATAGTCTTGTATTCTTGTGGCCTGACCTGACTGGAAATAGGAAAAGATCTTTCTTAGAAACTAAGTTGTTTTTGTTCTTTATGCTTGGATACGTTTTTGCACAGAAAGCTCCAATTACAAGTGATCAATCTATGAAAATCTCGTACCATCACTTATCTTTGTTAAGAATAATTTAATAGTCAAGGCGCGTAGCATATAGTATTGTAATCAAAAGGTTCTTGATCCAATTACTCGAGAGAAAAAAGTTTGGTTTTCTACAAACGAGACTATTGATTACCGTCAGAAAGATATGTGGCCAGAAAAATTCCACTTGGTAACGGCAAGGCATCTCAGAAAAGCACCGTCTGAGCTCCAAAAGTATGAAGGACGCTAAAAGCAAAGCCTGATCGATGGCTGCCTTTTACGTTTTGTTGTGCTTTTTTGCTACTGTTGCTGCCACCTTTTCTCCTGTCACTAATACTCTCACAATTGATACTTCTACTACTACTACTACTACTACTACTACTACTACTACTACTACTACTACTACTACTACTACTACTACTACTACTACTACTACTACTTACTACTACTACCTCTACTACTACTACTTCTACTNCACTGCACCAAGAAATGCAAGTCTCAGTACAAGACTTATCGAACGTATGCATTTGATTAACTTTGATTTATTTTGTTTTACTCCAGTGGTATTGCATCTGTAAATGTCTGCATGTTTACGGCTGTATGCATGTGCCTTTATATGCATGTGGCTATGAATACTTCATGAAATACGTGTGTGCATTGACGTGTGCATGAATGCATGCATTTATGTATGTATGCACATACCTACAAATCATGTATGTATATTCTAATGATTTCATTAGCTTCTGTTAGGAAGTAAAGGTTACCAAAAAGAACTTTTGCAGTTTAATAGTGTAGAAAAAATAACCGTGTTTTTGTGTATGTTTGCATGTCTGCGTGTATGTATCAGTTCATGTTCACCCGTTTGAATACACTAATGTTCTAGATGATGCTGAACGGGTCTTGTGTGTGGATGTACATCAGTTTATTCGAAGAAGTGGTAAGCTGTATTGCAGGAAGGGAAATTGTCAAAAATATCCAAAAATATGCAAAAATATGCCTAATTTGAAATATTTCTGAATATGTCAAAATATTTTGTTTAGTTCCAGGAAAGATGGAAATAATGACAAGGGAAATATGTGAAAATTATGTTAAAAATAGCGAATGATAATTGTTTTATTATGATGACTTATTATATTGCCACAGATTAGCGTGGGCGCAAGGTAGAAGTAATGTTGTTACGTTGCAAACAGACCTAGTGTCCACTTATTGTACCAGTCAGTCACGGGTTAATGATAGTCAACCTTTAGAATAATATTTTGGACAACCTAACAATATAACGTGGCGTTGATAAAGCATATGAGTTGTTGTTACCATTTGTAGGAAGAAATATTACAATTGTGACAATGTAGCATAGCATCTTTCATGTAATTTTAGATTGAGATAACATAAGTGTTACCTATTACCGCTACCGATATTTAATTAGGCTAAGAAAGGAAACTATTTTTACAATATTAAATGTGTTATGCTTTGTGATTACTGTTATTTGTTTTGGTTCTTTTTTACATCATATTTAGTGCCAAAAGAATTACTCTGAAACGCGTAAGGCGCATATTCAAACGAGCGAGCAAGCAAGTGAGGCAAGGACGAAGTGAGTTAACTACCATTTTTTTCTCTTTGAATGACTATAGGGTTTTGGTACAGTGAAGCTCCTGGTAAATTCGTAACGAAAACCATAGCAATAGGGGATGGCCCATAAAAGATATTAAAAAGGTGTTAAGGACACATTTCTTGTTGTTTTGCTGACATCAGGGAAGATTTTTGTTTGCCATTACGATTTACCAACAATACTTTTGCCCTGCTATTAATTACAGCAGTTTTTGCAAGAAACGAAATGGTAAAACTCAAGCAAAAAAAAGAGTCAATTTTAACAATTTCGTTCTTTCATTATATTTAATTGTATGAAAAAACAATACAGCATTATTGATAAGTTAGTTTTCCTTTGAAAAACCCTAAGGGGGTTTACTTTCAGATGTATTTTCATTAACGTTTTTGCACAGTAGCTGTGTGTAGCGTTTTGATCTTGCAGCACATGTTTTTGGATGGTGCCTGGCATTACACGTCTTTTTCTTCCCCTCATGATGTAGTTTGTCGCTTCTCGGCCTTTTGGCTAAGATCAAGTGTAGAGCTCTGGTCTCTCTTTGGTCGGGCCTTCGGCTATAGGGCCCAACCATGCAGGACAGGTCGTCTCAACATGCTTGGGCACTGACTGAAGACCAACCCAGGAAGGGCCTTCCCAAGAAGGGTCCTGGAGGGGTGATCCGTATGTCTTGCATTTTATGGTCTCTTGCGTGCTTTCTGTCTTCTATCACATGTCTTTGGATGGTACCTGCCATTGCACATCTTTTTTTCCTACTTCGTGGTGCAGTTTGTTGCTGAGAGGCTGTAGTAGAACAGAATGAAAACCTTGCGGATAAAAAATTCCTCCGATGGATACTCTTTGGTCTGTCAGTTAAGATGAAGTTAATGCTTAAATTAGTCTACCAAGAAGCCACCCAGCAGTAAGGTGCTGCCTGTCATGCGATTCTTGTGTCCTTAAAAACACTCTCCAATTTTGACCAGAAGTACCTTCGTCGTTTGTATTGGGGTCCCAGAATGGGACGGATCTCAAAACGGGTGGGACCGAAAAACGTGATGTTAAGATACTTGTGCAATTTTTTTCTTTTGTAATTTGCTACCTTTCATTTTTGTTGCATTAGTAATTTTTATGTCAGACCGTCACTTGCCGTGGAAAGGTATGCAACAAATCTTAACATTCTGACCCTTCCCACGCATTAAGACTATTTGATATACAACTCTGTAAACGTAAAGAAAAGAACATCCCTTTTAACCTCAACCTACATTTTAGCCCAATAACCATATATAGGATAAATGAAGAGGGAAATAAGGAAGGAAGAAAGAAAGAAAGTCTTGAGTTTTTTCGTATCTTTTTTGTTTTGCACCCTTACAACTAATTACATGATATCGCCATACCACTTGCCGTATGGTTGCTAAGTTTGATAAGTGGAATGTGGAACAAGTGTTATTGAATTTGAAAAAAGTTTCATGTTTTCTTGTCTTTGTTTTAATGATCATTTCTGTGACTTCTAGGCTGAAGAAAGGAACCGGTACATTTTTTCATTCTAAAGCAAAGCTTGAGAAAAATGCGTCTAAGGTGAGATGACGTCAATTGTTTTAACTAATGAAAGTTATTTTGAACTAATACCAGAATCCCATCGAAGGATTTGCATTGGAGAAACATGAATGCCTTTTACTTTATGAATAATGATAATAATAATAATAATAATAATAATAATAATAATAATAATAATAATGTTGTATGGTATAAGGAGAGATGGGAACGAGAAACGGTGTTAGAGAATGAGAAACCCAAACTTGTCTGGGACTTCGAATTCCACCTTCGAAAAACAACGACTGCGAGGAGACCAGATTTGACTCTTGAGGAAAAGGAAAGAAAAATTATCTGGGTATGTGATATGGCCTGCCCTCAACAACAGAAGCTGGAAACAAAAAGGTTGGAGAAGGTAACGAAGTACGGACAACTAGCGACGTTTAAGATGGGGGAGAGACGGCCGGAATACATGGTAACGGTGTTATCAATAGAAATTTGAGCCCACGGTGGTGGCTCAAAGAAAACGATAAGTGAACTTATGAAATTGTTTACGAAAAGAGAATTAGTTATCAGAACTGTATCGGAGATGCAAAAGACAATGCTAAGAGACAGTGAGTTAATTATACGAAAAAGTAATGTCGGGACTTATCCAAGAAGAAGAAATTTGATTAGGCTATATGTTGTNTCGTATCTTTTTTGTTTTGCACCCTTACAACTAATTACATGATATCGCCATACCACTTGCCGTATGGTTGCTAAGTTTGATAAGTGGAATGTGGAACAAGTGTTATTGAATTTGAAAAAAGTTTCATGTTTTCTTGTCTTTGTTTTAATGATCATTTCTGTGACTTCTAGGCTGAAGAAAGGAACCGGTACATTTTTTCATTCTAAAGCAAAGCTTGAGAAAAATGCGTCTAAGGTGAGATGACGTCAATTGTTTTAACTAATGAAAGCTATTTTGAACTAATACCAGAATCCCATCGAAGGATTTGCATTGGAGAAACATGAATGCCTTTTATTTTATGAATAATGATAATAATAATAATAATAATAATAATAATAATAATAATAATAATAATGTTGTATGGTATAAGGAGAGATGGGAACGAGAAACGGTGTTAGAGAATGAGAAACCCAAACTTGTCTGGGACTTCGAATTCCACCTTCGAAAAACAACGACTGCGAGGAGACCAGATTTGACTCTTGAGGAAAAGGAAAGAAAAATTATCTGGCTATGTGATATGGCCTGCCCTCAACAACAGAAGCTGGAAACAAAAAGGTTGGAGAAGGTAACGAAGTACGGACAACTAGCGACGTTTAAGATGGGGGAGAGACGGCCGGAATACATGGTAACGGTGTTATCAATAGAAATTTGAGCCCACGGTGGTGGCTCAAAGAAAACGATAAGTGAACTTATGAAATTGTTTACGAAAAGAGAATTAGTTATCAGAACTGTATCGGAGATGCAAAAGACAATGCTAAGAGACAGTGAGTTAATTATACGAAAAAGTAATGTCGGGACTTATCCAAGAAGAAGAAATTTGATTAGGCTATATGTTGTTTGATAATGTCATATGTAACTAACAAAATTTGATAGTTATTTTATACTTGGGCTCATTGCAGTTATTTTACTCAAATAATAATAATAAACATCACGCATTTCTGTTTAACGGGCGGGAGTAGTGAAGGGGGGTCATATCTAGGTGTCGTGAGCGTGGATCTCAGGTTCTGAAGGGCTGAGTACCGAGTTCGCACTTGTTACTTAGTCCTGAGGTCATGGGTGAAGCCTCGCTACGGAGACTGTTTTAAGCAGAATGGGTCACCTAAACTGGGAAACCTAAACAGGCCCCACCTGATAGGTCATGTGCTGTTTTAATTTAAATTAATGCCGCACACACTAGGGTGTGATGCATGCACCCAGCTTACCCTTATCGGACTGTGAATTGGATAAGTTTGCTGGGGTTTCTACTCCTGAGTCCTTTTTGGGCTGGTATTACTCTGCCACTTGATAACAACAACAACAACAATAATAATGATGATGATGATAATAATAATAAATGATAATAATAATAATTATAATATCCGCGAGCCCTAGAAATACCAGGTTGGTGTCTGGCGCGGGATAGTGCTACCTCAGGGGAATCGTGTAACTCTCTTTAGCCGTGGTGAAGGCAACATGATAGAAGTGGTATTGCGATAAGAATACCAAGGAGGGAAAATCTTAAACCATCTCATTTCCAGAAATGATGGAAAATAATTAGGAACCAGAGAACGGCGTTAACGGGACCAGAGGCAATGCTGAAAGTGTCGTGCCCGGCAGTAGGGATGTAGGGAACCAGGCTTCCCCCGGTCGTCATCCAGGTACTGGCCAACCTAAGTTACTAAATGCAAACTGTGTACAGCGGCCCAAGACATACCGCAGATGAGAACCTGTGAGTCGTGAAGAGACTTCCGGTGGGAGACATAAGTGGAGAAAGAATGCGAACAGGTTTGCATTAGAATGCTTCTATGGAGCTTCTAAAGTTGGAGGGTGCTAGATCTATGGAAGGAACATGGAATGTTCAGTATTACTGAAAACAAACTGATGACCCAGATTCGCACAATAAGGCGGAAGAAATGGTTCACAATAGTGGAGATTGAGGAGTTTTGAAGATCGATTGGTTTTGCTGAGAATGATAAAAGTAAGCAACTAGAGTCAGGAGAAGAGGACGATAGCCAGATCAACACATCTACTGAAGTCCAAGACACTCATAGAGTAGGCAGTGATGACCAGACCACTGAAAAAACTTTCCAGTTGAGTGATGAGGAGAATAACAAATTGACCAGGTTTACAGAGGTTTTGCTCTTAAACCCTCAGCTTGACCCGCCGATTCTACGCTATGTAGATAAGCGAAAAGTTCAAGCTGAGACTAAGAAGGTAGATAGTGTGCTCCAGCATGTCCGCACTTAAAACATCACAGAGTTAAGGGATCTGATACGTGCTGCAGCTGTAGTAGTCGGTGAACGGGTAGGACCAAAACCAAGGGAAAGGAAAAATGCTCATGAGCCGATATGGAAAAGGAGGATTGAAGGAGACATAAGGATCCTTAGAAAACACCTTAGCAGGATTGAGATCTGATATATGGGCATGTGGGTCAATGTGAAGGAATCAGTGAAGTAAGATTTTGAATGAAAGTATAAGATCAAGGACAAGGTATTCAGGGTGGTAATGGAAGAGATTAAACAGAGGATATCCTGTAAGGTAATTAAAGTTAAAAGGTACACTGAGCGTATTGCTCAGTATGAACAGAATAGTCTCTTTAACACCAACCAGAGGCAGTTTTTCAAAAAGCTAGAAGGCGATATCCAGAACAATGTATCACCCAATCCCGGTAACGCTATCCAATTCTGAGCTGACCTTTGTGGTAAATCATTTACTCACAACCAAAACGCTGAGTTGCACTGATGCCATTTTCCCTGGACCTCAGATCATTGCCAATGGGACATATGCTGGGTAAGGACGAGTCACAGATCAACCACCTACTTTTCATGGATGATCTGAAACACTTTAGGAAGTCTGAGAAAGAGATTGATTGACTAGTACGAACTGTTAGATTTGTCAGTAATGATATAGGCATAGAGTTTGGGATATCAAAATGTGCAGTAATAACTATGAAAAAAGGATTTCGTGTGGCAACTGATGGTATCGAATTTCCTAGTGACCAGTGCATTGGTGACCCCGAAGAAGAAGGATATAAATTTCTGGGAGTTTTGGAAGCTGAGAATATTCTAGAAACAGATGAAAATCCGGGTAAAGAATACCTATTTTGAACGCTTGCATAAACTGTTGAAGACCAAACTGAACTCGAAAAACCTCATTTCAGCCATTAACATATATGTTGTTGGTGTCGTTAGGTACAGTGCAGGTATACTTGACTTGAGGCAAGACGACCCTCAGGAGATGTACCGACAGACGCGCAAGCAGAAAAGCACTCTCAATTTGATACTGCAAAAGCCATAAACATTTCTGTTTTTTTCGTACAGCCTTTTTACAAATTTTTTATACTTTTCATAGTTTGCAGTAATATGACAATCGTCTTTTAATATTCGTGCCAATGATATTTTTACTTCCTTGTCATTATTTTTATACTCTTTGTAATATGTCAATCGTCCCTTTAATGTTCGTGTCATGTCTCATAGGACCTTTATCTGCCCCAGGTCACTGGGGTGACCCGTTTGGTAATTGTACTAAAATGCATACGTAAATAAATACTTCAATAATGATAATAATAAAAATATTGTGCCTTTCCTCACCTTGGGGTGGCATTTGCAAGGTTGATGACGCCAATTTATTTCAATCTTCTATTTTATCTCACTCTTGTGGCTACAGTTAATGTGCCTGCTTTCTTTCCTGCTTTGTTGCTGGGTGCTGAATGTGGGTTTTTCACCCACTTATTACTGGCCGGTGTAACCACTTAATACTATTGAATGATAATTTTTTTAATATAAAGGAAGAGGTTTGAGAATTTTACAAAAAATAAATGGGGGAAAATAGGTTGTACCAGACTTACGATGCTTTGCGCTCCTGGTTCATTTAGATAAAACGCCATTCTTTGAAAGGCAGAAACACTTCGTACGTAAACTTAGATGGGATTTCAACTGGTAGACTGTATATGAGTTGGTAAAGCATGAGTTTTTAAAGGCACAGGCGCTAGTCGGACACAGTTTAGTGCACTTTTTTTGGCTTTATAGAACGTTAATTCTGAAAACATATCGTGTAAAATGTTAAGCTATTTCAGTTATAGTAAAAACGCAAACCTCTTCAGCACCTGTTAGATTGTATTTTTATTTGCAATCGTTTAGCAAATTGAAGGTGGAACAAAATGGATTCGACATGCTAAATCGGTTCCAATTTTGAACCACACTATCACTGTAAGACTAACGTATAGAGTAATCTTGCTGTTGTTGACCTTCAGCTCATTGGACCCCTGGTGATGTCAAGAACTTGCTGTCTCCATTCAGCTCTGTTTTTACTTTCTCTGTATAGTTGGTAAACATTTCTCTTTGTAAGTCCCTTGGTGTTGACAAACCACTTTGTTGCAGATCTTATCCTATCTCTTGTGGCTTCAATATTTCCTTCCATTATTGATTTTTCTACACTGTTGTCTGCTCTGTTTATATGGCCATAGTTTGTCAATTGCCCTTTCCTGATGGTATTCAGTTGTGACCTATCTGTTTGTATTTGGGCTAGTACCTATTCATTTGTTCTTCTAGATGTCCAGGGCATCCTCAGGAGCCTTCTCCATATCCAATATTCAAAGGCTTTAATATTTTTCATTTCTACTTTTCTTATTATCCATGTGTCACTTCCATATGTGACAACAGGAAATACCAGTGTTTTAGTTATTCTTATCTTGGTATTCACTGAGATGTTTATGTCTTTCATTATTGCTCTTTAAATTGGTACAATTTGACAAGAATAATATTATTTTGTAATGGATGTGAATTTATAGATAGGTAGATCGATCGATAGATAGATAGATAGATAGACAGATAGATAGATAGATAGATAGATAGATAGATAGATAGATAGATAGATAGATAGATAGGAAGATAAACAAGTATTTGACAGTAAGAATTTGGAATTAGGAATTTGTAGGAATATCTTGTAGACCCAGAAATTTTCAAGGGATTTAACCCCAGTTCAGTCAGAAACTTGGGTGGAGTAAGAATGGAAAAACAAGTGTTTTTCAAAATACATAAAAGATTTAATAGTTCCAGAAAACACCATTGACTACATTATTGTGGCAGGTGGTACGAAAAATCATGTTGGAGAAAACTCAATTGGGTGTGAAAATGACCATGAGTGTTTTTGATATGTCTTTAGAAGTGAAGGTGTCATGTTGCTATACTACTGTGAAGCTTTGGATTAGCAATTCCTTTATACCTGTTATTCTTTGTTAGTAAATAAAAGGAGATATATCATAAGAAAATTGAAATGTAGAAATTGAAAGATGATACTGTTAAGTGAATATTCAGAAAAGAGCTGGATGGCATAGTAAGCCAAGAACAAAGTAAATCAGTAACAGATATAATGATAGAAGCAGCTAGTAAAATATGTAGAACAGGAAATTGTTAAATATGTAGAACACATAGTGGTAAAATGTGTAGAACAGGAAATTGTTAAATATGTAGAACACATAGTGGTAAAATGTGTAGAACAGGAAATTGTTAAATATGTAGAACACATAGTGGTAAAATGTGTAGAACAGGAAATTGTTAAATATGTAGAACACATAGTGGTAAAATGTGTAGAACAGGAAATTGTTAAATATGTAGAACACCTGGTTGTAAAATATGTGCAACAGCAAATGGTGAAATATGTAGAACACATAGTGGTAAAATATGTGGGACAGCAAGTAATGAAATATGTAGAACACCTAGTGGTAAAATATGTAGAACAGCAGATGGTTAAATATGTAGAACACCTGGTTGTAAAATATGTGCAACAGCAAATGGTGAAATATGTAGAACACATAGTGGTAAAATATGTGGGACAGCAAATGACGAAATATGTTGCACACCTGGTTGTAAAATATGTGGAACACCAGGTGGTTAAATATCTGGGACAGCAAATGGCGAAATATGTAGAACACCTAGTGGTAAAATATATGGAACAGCAAGTAATGAAATATGTAGAACACCTAGTGGTAAAATATGTGGAACAGCAGATGGTTAAATTTGTAGAACACCTAGTTGTAAAATTTGTGGAATAGAAGATGGTAAACTATGGGGACAGCCAATAGTAAAAGTAAATGCAAAATCGGAAAACATGGTTTGGGGCAGTTGAAGTGCACAATGCAATAAGCTTGAAGAATAAAACATAAAAGATAAAAACAGAGTAAAAATAAAGAAAGTAAAGTGGACTATATTAGAGTAAAGAGACAAAAGTTGCTTTGGCTGTTTCAAAGAATCATCAATATGTAAAATGAAGTGAAGAGCTTCAAAAAAGTAAAGGTTAAAACGGGATTTTTGGGAGTCGCACAAAATGTAGCAAGGAATGGGCGCAGCTTTCATGCGATCAAATGGAAAGATATTGTTAAGATATGATGAGCATATTAAGACCATACGAAAAGAACTTTAGAAAATAATAATAAATGTGAATGATTGGGATCAAATTTAGGCACAATAATAAAAACGCTGACACATTAATTCTAACATAGATGGTTTTAAGGCAGCTGGTGCAATTGGATTACAGTTAATTTTATGCGGTATATTACACCAAGGTTCAGTACTTAGTCTGCTGCTGTTTGATATGGCTATAGAGAAAATTTCAAAAGGTATTATACAATAAAAATGTGTAATAAAAATGAATTTTCAGATAACTGCCATTTGTATAACTGTGCAATACGCATATTGAAACAAGTTCTCCAGAAGTTTGAAAAATGCCTTATTATGGATGCAGTAGTGAACCAGACAAATTCTGCAATATTTGTGGAGAGCTAAGTGTAATATAATACAGAGGAAATATAACTGATCGTATTGGAAGATTGTATTTTGCCAACTGTGGGTACAAGATAGGAGACCAGGACANATCGATCGTGAGTATCAAGGCCAACTATTAAGTGTGCTTTAAGAATACAGCGACTGTGTGAATTTGTGTTACATTGTGAAATAATGCTATATGATTTGCAAATATACAATTCACAGTAAACGTGATAGTAATGAAACAAAGGTAAAAATTGCTTTACACCAAGGCTCAGTACTCAGTCTCCTGCTGTTTGATGTAATTGTAGACGATATTTCAGAGTATTATACAAACTTTGTCATTTAAATTGATGTTTGCTTACAATCTAGTTATAACAGTAATGAAACCAAGGTAAAAATTGCTTTACACCAAGGTTCAGTACTTAGTCTGCTGCTGTTTGATATGGCTATAGAGAAAATTTCAAAAGGTATTATACAATAAAAATGTGTAATAAAAATGAATTTTCAGATAACTGCCATTTGTATAACTGTGCAATACGCATATTGAAACAAGTTCTCCAGAAGTTTGAAAAATGCCTTATTATGGATGCAGTAGTGAACCAGACAAATTCTGCAATATTTGTGGAGAGCTAAGTGTAATATAATACAGAGGAAATATAACTGATCGTATTGGAAGATTGTATTTTGCCAACTGTGGGTACAAGATAGGAGACCAGGACAAACGATAGTCACCTCACTTTTGCTGCAGTAACTGTACCATCGATTTAGATCTGTAGTTTTCAAGCAAAGAGTATGCCATGAAAATTCCAGTACACATGACATGGAGAGAACAAAGAGTCAGACATCACACTGATTGCTACTTTTTTATTACTGACTTGAAAAGCTATTCCCTGGAAAGTTCAGACTGAAAAGAATATTCAGTATCCTAACTTACCATCTATTCGACCGCTATCACTGGCTCTGAATTACCAGTTCCGAAACCACCTTCTTCTGTTAATTGTATCCAGTTGGCAAAGTGTAATTCCGATAGTGATGAGCCATTCATAAATGAATCTGTTCCTGAGGACATTGTTACGAAGCCACATTTAATTGATCAAGAAGACTTAAATAAGCTAGTAAGACATTTACATTTTTTGAAAGAGAAAATTGAAATTCTGACATCACGTTTACAGCAATTGAATTTACTTGCTCCCGAAGGGAAGGTTTCTCAGTATTATAAAAGATCCAAACATCTGGTTAGATATTATTCTACAGATGGTGAGCTCTGCCCCTGCAATAGCATTTCTAGACTTTTTGATATTTCGAACGCAAAATACATAGCTCATTATTATTTATTTACGGTTTTAAAAAAAGCACCGTTCTACTGCAAATGGAAATGCTTTACCATTGGTTCCTGCTGCCAATTCAAAATTTTTGAAGGAAGTATATCAGCGTTGAGTGATTTAGAACAAAATTGACTATGGTAGTCGCCAGTGGCGATATTATTCTGCAGAGTTCACTGCAGTGGCATATCTGCATATCACNGATATTATTCTACAGATGGTGAGCTCTGCCCCTGCAATAGCATTTCTAGACTTTTTGATATTTCGAACGCAAAATACATAGCTCATTATTATTTATTTACGGTTCTACTGCAAATGGAAATGCTTTACCATTGGTTCCTACTGCCAATTCAAAATTTTTGAAGGAAGTATATCAGCGTTGAGTGATTTAGAACAAAATTGACTATGGTAGTCGCCAGTGGCTATATTATTCTGCAGATGATGAACTCTGCCACTGCAATGCACTGGCATATCTGCATATCACCTACTTTTTGCCATTTTAACTGGTCTTCCATCTCGGGATACAAAGTTTTCTTGTTTGTTATGTCTGTGGGACTACAGAGCTAGACGGTAGCATTGTGTGCGCAAAGAATGACCTCACAGAGCGATCATGAATCAAGGACAACATAATGTTTAAAATGTACCTCTGGTACCTAAAACATTTTTTCTTCCTCCGCTTCATGTTAAATTGGGTGTTTTTAAACAATTTTTGAAAGCACCGCAGCTGAATACAGCAGCTGTTGATTTTCTTAAGGAAAAAATTTCCGCACGTTCGAAATCCAAGATAAAAGAAGACGTTTTTGGTCCACTTAAGAATTTCACATGATAAACCAGAACAGGAACATAATAGGAATACTATTGCCAGGCGAAATAAAGATTAACTATACATGAAAAATATTATTGTCGCTAGTGCGACCAGAGTAGCGGTATGTAGCCTCTACTGAGTCTGATCTTGTTTTTTGTTAATCATTTGATCTCCCTTGTTGGTGCATACTGTATTTTGTAGTTTCTTAGCCGTAGTTCAGTGTCAATTCATCTTATATATACCATAATAAGTTTACTGAAGCCCAGTTTTCATTTTTATGAATTTAATGATAAATTTGATAAAACAAGTTTTTTTTATTAAGGATTTATCATAATTGGAGAGTGACAGAGCAAAACCAGTATCATCAATATAAAAAGCGCCCTAAAAGTGCTTACGATCGCTTAAAATATGTTTTAAATATTTTCATAGTTGAAATTTGTTGGACAGTATAGTTAGAGAATCAGGGTTGTTTTATTTTTTGAATATGTAAGAAACGTGTGGAAGTAAATTATATTTTTGTACCCACTGTACCAAATGGTGCCATAAGAGATGTAGAAATATCTTAGACGATTAAACAAGAGTGATTTTAAAGGTAAAATGGTGTAAAGATAAAGTAATAGGAAACTTTAGTCAAGGTGAAAACACTGGTTTAGAGTAGTAAGTGAACATTCTATTTTTTATTCACATAATCAAAATGCAAAATGGTTGTGAAGGAGCTATGTGTGGGAAAGTAAAATCTGCGTCCATTAAATGGGAGATGTATTTAGTTTTCTATTTGGAAAGCAAATCCCTTTAAAGACTCAGAAAGAGTTGTTTAAACCATCTATAAGATTAAACACGTTGTATGACGCTGAAAATTGGCCTTTGAGAATTGAGCAATTAAAAAATGTTACAAAGGACTCCATTCAAGATACTCAGATTAGTGTACCCTATAAATTAGAGTAGCTTTGTGGCTAATATGAAAAAATATTTAAGAGCAAGACGATTCAGATGGGTTGGGCATACGGAATGCAGAGATGATAATACTTGAATTAGAAGAGGTGTTGGAGGAAGGAGAGGACAAAGTCGACCCCAAAAGACTTGGATCAACTAATTAAAAGCAGACCTCAGAGAGACGAAGTGTAGTTTAGCAGACACTGATGGTAACAATTATTGGCGTAGAAGCTTGTAGGAAACCCTAGAGTAATAGAAAATATGCCACTTGAATAAACGGGTTGCTTTCGTTGTAGCTTGGAAACATCACCAATCCCATCTTACAGACTAACGTTAAATATGAATAACATTAACTTAACTATTTCACTTACATATAAAGATACTGCTATAATTGTTTCAATATGATAATAAGGATGATTGTAATCCTACTAGCACTAATTATACTTGGCTGTGTAAACTTTAGCACTTATAATGATAAATGACTGCGTTTGCACTGACGACCATATTGTCAGTTATTGTAGGTCCAATGCGAGTACAATTAACATGTGTATTTTATTTCTAAACGGGATATTAAATATTGCAGGTTTAACCTGATATTTTGTACGGGCACTCTGTTGCTGAATGCCATTGGACCTGTCGGGGGTTTTTAGGCCCTCGCTCAGGTCTACGTTTGACGTCAGTATACGGTTTTGGATGGCAAAACAAATTAACAACTCACTTCCTAATACAATCAATCTGCAAAAATATACTAAAATAACTCAACGCAATGCACGCCAAGAATATATGTCTTCTTGCTTACGTATTGAAGTTATTATTTCTCCCATTTTGAGTATTACTGGGGTGAGAAGGGGGGGGCGCGGAAATCGCTTCGCTCTGCGCAAATCTTTGGTATAAAAGTAGCAGAAAACGCCTGCATTTTGGCTTCAAGACCCCCTGTCTGAAGGCTGGAAATGCTCACTACCCCCCCTTCCCCTCCAGCTGTAATAAGCCTTTGAGATGGTGTATTAATAATATTCCTAATTCCGTATAGAATGCTTTTGTTTCAAGATGGAATTTTAGTGACGCTCGAGACACTTAGTAGATAGTAGTGCCATAGGGCACTAGCATTAGTTTTCAGAGTAGTTAATCCTTTCCTTTAAACTGTTTGCGCACTGAGGGTTGCATATGTTTCATGTGGTTATACCCTTCTGTTTTTCTTTAGCTTGAAGAGAAAAGAGAAATTTCTCATAAAAAAGCATTAGTGGCACGGAATGACTATTTGCTTAGTCTCGCCGCTGCTAATGCTCATCAAATCAGGTATTATACAACGGATCTACCAGGCATTATAGCAGTAAGTATTTCTGCAGATAAGCTAGTGACACCTTTTAATATTGTATTTATTTGGGTTTATCTACAGAGTTTGTGTCTGTTCAAGCATATTTACAATAATGAGATTTAAAGATGGGCATTTAGGGTAACTTTATATTTTAAAACGAAAATCAAATTGCTGATACTTTTTTTTATTGGTACTAGTAGCTCGATATGCAGTGGAAGTGCAAAATCGCTTTGATACCCGTGCGAACGAAGAGGCTAACAAATGGGAAATTCTGAAGGAGAAGGCAGCTGCCCTTCCTAGGACATGTAATCAGAAAGGAAAGACTGGAGGACTTGGCTTTTACAGACAGGATAAGTGGAAGAAGAGGCAGAGGACGTAGACGGATAACATTCATGAAAAGCATATCACTTTGGACCGGGGAAAGTGAAATAGAGATTCTGAGGATAGCAAAGGACAGGTCTCTGTGGAGAAGCATGACCGCCGACGTTCTGGAAGGACATGGCACATGAGGAGGAGGAATAGATGCTGCTCATGTTTATTCGGGAGTAAATTTTTTTTAGGAATAATTATGCTTTAAATGTGACCCTTATTATTAACAAGTGCTTGGGCTCTATTTTCCCCTGCATTTTCCGGGAACATCCACTCTGATGACTTTCAGAACAGTTTCGGTCAAAGGAAACGACGTCCTTTGAGAGTTAAAGCAAGCCAAGCATACAAAGAGACAGAGGACCATACACACACAGAAACACTTGCTCGTTAGCATGGGGAAGAAGCATTTTACTTCCCATACATTTTGCTTTAACCTTTCGTTGATAGTTTAGCTGGTAAGAGGTAGCTCTTTGTCTGCAATTTTGTCTCCTAATATGTTCCTGTAGAGTGTTTTGTGAGAAATAATAGAGATACCGTATTTGCATGAATAATTGTTCCCCTCGAATAAGCGCCTTTCTTGAAAAAGACTTCTCCTGGGAGACAAATTTTTAAACAAGCCCCCCCCCTCGATCCAACCGAAGAAAATTTTTGAAGAACAGGCGCCCCCTAAATAAAGCACCAGGCACCTATTCAAGGAAATACGGCAGTTGGTCTTTTCCCACTTATTAGTTATGGCATTAAATAAAACAGAACTAAATTTGAAATATATAAAAAGGGTAGTTCTATCTTTTGCATTTTGAATTTCGATTTGTTTGTTCAGATTTCATAAGATATTTGTTTTTGTAGAAGCGTTTAGAAATTACCTCAGTTCGCTTTTTCAGAAGTGACGTAGATTCAGAGCTTGCTCTATACGTTTTTTCTAACATATAATTCGCAGTTTCTTGTTCCACACTTATATGACTATGCATTGGTAGTGATACTCATTGTAATGTGTAATCCAATTCTTTGTTTTTTAAATTCAAAATTAATTTTAATAATTTAAGTGTCATTTTCATACTTTCTTAATCTGAATGATTTGGCGAGATTGGTATGACCGGTCTTGAATTCTTTTTATCTTGCTTTGTAATAAACGTGATGCTCGTTTCAGTTGACTTTTGCTTTGTAGATAAGACAGACTACTACGACTTTTCATTCATCGGGCAATTTGGCTTTGATCTACAATTACTTGATCGTAGTTGGTGTTTGTTTTCTTTTTTGAGTATGTGTATATATATATATATATATATATATATACATGATGATTGCTCCGTCTTGTCAGATGATTTGCTTCATTTCTTCCCTCTACCTGCTCTTTTCGCCCATGTAATCTTAAGTGACTTTTAAGACCTGCAAGCGACTTGCACAGTTTGTGGCAACAGTGCGATATTCATTTCCATGAATCCTGAGGTGTCACCTAAGTCTACCAGGCGATTTGAAGATTTCGAGGCAAGATGGACATGAGTAAATGGAAGCAGAATGGGGCACAAAAGAAATGATTCTGGGCCTAGTGGTCTGATTACACATCTGATGATTCACCAGTCCTGCCCTAGACAACAGAGACCGACCACACACTTTACAAGGCAAAGAAGACCACAATCAACTGGTAAAGGCTCATGCTT
>RDPX01000373.1:575525-590009 GCA_003991215.1 Morbakka virulenta
TATATAAAAAAGTGATCGTGATGTATTCGTATTGTGTCAGTTTCTCTGAGTGGAGGTTATTTTACGTGTAAAGAAAGGGGTGTAACTTTTTTGAATTTTGTAGTATTATTTTGTGTGTGTGTGTGTGTGTGTGTGTGTGTGTGTGTGTGTGTGTGTGTGTGTGTGTGTTGGTAATGGGGGGGTCACAAAATTAGATTTAGGTAGACAAATTCGTAAATAAGTAAATATAACCAGACATTTAAAAACGAGAAAGAAAAATAAACCCAAAGAAAATATGAAATATTTAAATACATGGGCATCTCAAAGTATTTCTGTAGGTTGAATATCTGTACGTGGCATTACAAGGAATTTTTGGGACCCATTTAAAAATCCATAGGCAACAAAAGCACAAGATATTTATCATTAGCTCTTAAACATTTCATGGAAACTCGTGCAGATAGCAAATTGGGAGGTAGACAATCTTTTTGTACAGTGCCCTTTTTTTCATTTTAGGAGGTATATGATATTGATAATTGTTCTTCAGTCAACCAGTATAAATATAGTTTAAATAAAGTAAGCAATGAGACAAATAAGAGATGTTTCATGTTGCAGGAGATATCACACTTATGGCTTTCTGAGAAGAGCCCTGCACGTGAAGTCATTTGGAAATGTGGTTATGTTAATAAATGCCATTAATATATTTTGATGATGATCGATGGGTCATCAATATAATTGATAGGTTCATCAATATTACTGACATGCCGCTCAATATAGTAGGGATAGAGAAAGAGGGAGAAGAGAGAATATACCTTAGGGAGATGGAAAATAAAGCTGTCCGAGTCTCCTGTGCTAATAAGAACATTTTCCATATACGAGCCGAGCAAATGGTTCAGCATGCCTATTCACCGTAGTTTTTTTCAAGTATAATAGTCTTCTTTGGCTTGCCATATCTTTCTAACTATTATGTTATTGATGTAATTGGGTATAAATATGCCATATTGGATTTCCATATTGAATCCGTTTCTCACGGTTGTATGATGGAGTACATTAACCAATTTAGTCATGATCGTTTGTATAATGTATAGGCCGCTGCTGAGGAAGAGTTATCAATCACAGCCAATGAAGAACTCGAACTTATAGAAAAGGATGTTGATGGCTGGATGAAGGTAAGTACACCAGTTGCATGAAATGCGTACTTTGAAGTTTGTTAAACCATTAACTAACGTTTTCATGGAAGTTGATGAAAAAAGAGGCTGCTTAAAAACAGCTTGGCGACGATTGATGAAGGGTAAACGGAATGGGTAAGGCTGGACCATCTGCAACGTAACTGGCCACATTGGAGGAATGATGTCAAGGCCCTATGTGGCCTTTGACACACAGAAACTGAAGAAATTTTTTTGGGAATATAAGACACGGACCATTTTGTCGATACAGAGTAGGCTGATAAACGTAAGTCCATGGCCGGTCGCATTAGCCACAAATGCTACACAATTGACCCAGGTTTTTTGTATTACTAATTATTATTGTTACTCACACTATCATAAGAAGTAACACTTGTACCTGTTTCTGCACCAACAAGGTATTCCTGTTTAGGTGCTTGTTTTTATATAGAATGCTTTGGAGACGGATCTCCATCTCTTTGTAGGGGCGAAATAGTCTTGGACAAGTTGGATTTTTTCCTGAGTCGTATGTTGAATTAAAGGCTCCACCAAGTATTGGACATTCCATTTCGGGTGAAATTTATCCCCTGACACAGAACTGTGCAAGTCAAGAGAAATCTGAAGAAGAAAACAGATTATCGAATTCATCAGAAGCGCCTGCAGTTGCTTACAGTAAGTGCTAATTCATTCACTATGTTTACATCAACTGTGCATTTTTTATTGATCGCTGTGAGTAACTTCGTCATAACACTGCTTATCACCTTTGGTTAAATATACTCATAAAATTATAAATAACAACACTTTTCCTTTTGAGGACAAGTGTTGTGAGCATGTCTGGGGTTTCCCCAGATACACAATATCTCTCGGGCCCAGTGTTCTATTTTGAGATGGATATTTTAGGGAGGTGTGGTCACGCTCGTGGTGGTCACGTATGAAAGAAATCATCACACAAGCATATGCTTTTATTTAACCACGCAATGACGGGCTGTGGGACTAAGAGTATTAAGAGCATACTGTCAAGGGGAAAAAATCGCGTGGATAACGGTCATCAGCAAAAGAGGATCTGAAGAAAGAAAGAAAGAAAGAGATGAAAGAAATTGCTTTTGTATATAAATATGATAATCGATTTATTAGATTAAAAGGAAATGCTGCCAGGGATAATAAACCACGCAGCACAAGAACCGAGAACCGTTAAGAACAAGAAGAAATATTTGCACTATATATATATATTATCATAATTAGCATTATTTCTATTATTGTTATTATTATTATTATTTTTATTATTATTATTATTATTATTTAATCTCTCTTATAGACATCGCTATGAAAATAATTGTTGTTTTATCGTACAATTATACAATTATATGTGTGTGTAATGTCTATATTTTAGGAATTCATAAAACGTAAGAATAAGGGCACAATAAATCGAGGTAGAACTTGAGGACATTTTAACGGAGTAATCGCATAAAAACGTTTGTGAAAAGGTTTAAATGAGTGGCCATTTTGGACCTGACCAACACGAAGAAACTAGCAAAATTTAAGCTTTTACTTCCTAGAGTTAAAAATCTTGTCAGAACACTCGAGCAAGGATCACAGGCAGTGCTCGATGCGGAGCTCTCAAGTATATCAGAAAATTAACTTCTTACCCCTCGTACTTTACTTATTATTTCATGCCAACGGCGTGAATTATTAAATAGAAGAAAATATATCCATCAGGTACGTTTTTTATCCACATTCCGAGATAGATTTCTAATTTCAAGTCTGCTATTTATAATTTCTTACGAAGTACTTTATTTTATATAACCTGTAATAAATTCAACGCGAAGGTGAATCATTTGTACCAATCTTATTGCAATTTTAGCTTTCTCAATTTGGAATACTTGTTTTTGCTGATGTTATTATTGTTATTGTAGTGGCAAACTATAAACAATATATAACAAATAATGTTTTTATGCATTTTTATTATTTCGCATTGAAAGTTTAATTTTGACATTAATTTGGTTTTTTTTAATGTATTAATTGTATTTTGGATGTAATTGTTCTTGGTTAATTTTTTTTTTAATTTTCAATTTTCAGTTTGCTCAGTGCGAGCACTCTACGATTACACGGCTACTGAAGACGAGGAGCTGACTTTCAAGGAAGGTGACGTCATTATGGTTACAAATAAAAATGAACAAGTTGACGATGGCTGGTGGGAAGGAATATTTGATAACAAAAAGGGAACATTTCCTAATATTGTTGTAGAGGAAATAGGATCAGGTCCTGAAGATATTAAAGAATGGCCAATTTACGAAGGAAAGAGAGCACTAT
Source organism: Morbakka virulenta (assembly GCA_003991215.1). Lineage (NCBI taxonomy): Eukaryota > Metazoa > Cnidaria > Cubozoa > Carybdeida > Carukiidae > Morbakka > Morbakka virulenta. The sequence continues at coordinate 578,975 of RDPX01000373.1, forward strand.
CTAATAACGGTTATGCGTCATTACCTCGGCTTAAAAGTAACGCTCCATCTTCCCTAAATAGATACTCAGATCAGTATCAGGATTCTCTTACTCCTCCACAACCATCATATTTGAGTGGAGGTCATATTTAACACTCGAAAGCGATGTGCTTGATCGTGATTGTGAGAACCGATTCAGAAAGGTGGAGAAAGATATGTAGCCAAATGGAACTTACCCAACATTTGTTATGGAAATAAGTGGGACAGGTTTTAATTACTATGGTCTGGCGCATAAAATTTATCCCCAGAAATAAAATCCTTGCTGACTAAAACCATCAGTAGTATGTAAGCCATTATTGGCAGGGACAGGTTTGCTTTACAAATAGGAAGTAGAACTCCAGAAGAATACAAATGTTGATAGATGATACGTTATTTACTGAAAAGGGTATTATTATTATTATTATTGTTATTATTATTATTATTATTATTATTATTATTATTATTATTATTATTATTAAAGCTGGTTGATCATTTAGGTGTGACTTAAAATAAGCAAATTTTTTTAAAAAATTAAAAAATATCTAATTGAATTTTAACAAATGCAACGATAATATGATATTCCTAACCTGGAAGAGATAGAATCGTTTCGATAGATTCGAAGCGTAGTTGTCTGCACTTGTGAGGTATTTCCTGTTTTTGTTTTGTTTTTTTGTTTTTTGAGTTCTTACCTTTGACCCAAGATATCTGAAACGTTGCCAATAATCTTTGCCATCCCTATCGCTTAAACGTTCTACTTGCTTTGTCATGTTAATTTTCTCTTCGATTTGAATCTTACCTACTGCTGCTGCGGCTGCTACTACTACCACTACTACTACTACTACTACTACTACTACCACCACTACCACCACTACCACCAACACTACGACTACTACTACTGTTATTGTCGAGTGGTTACACACCATCTAGTGATGGACGGGTGAAAAATGAATGAATGCAGGCACATGTACTGTAGCCACAAGAGTGAGATAAAATAACCAAATAAAAATGGAAACNAGAGAGAGATAAAAGAAACAAATAAAAATGAAAACATCACTTGTTATTATTATTATTATTATTATTATTATTATTATTATTATTATTATTATTATTATTATTATTATTATTATCGAGTTGTTGCACACCATCTAGTGATGGACGGGTGAAAAACCCACATTCAGCGCCCACCAACAAGTCAGGTAACCTGAATGCAGACACACGTACTGTAGCCAAAAGAGTGAGATAAATAGAAAACCAAATTAAAAGTGCTGCCCCACAATCAGTGGGGCAGCACTTTATTGTACTTGTGCGCTAGTAACAACAAAACTCCGATAACTGTGGGCATTGCTGTCACTTAACTATAACTCCAGATGCTACTCATTTCGTATTTGAGACATTGACACTTCGTGAGCTTTTTCTCTCCCCATGTTATGTAATGAGTATCAAAGGAGCACGCCACACCTGTAACTATGCAGGATTTCTGTTGCTTTTCAAATTGTATAATGTCTAGGCTGTAGTAATCTAGGATCTTAAAGGCTTTATTTCCTATCCAAAAGGATTTTGACTCGTGTTCGGAGACATTTTGGAGATAATGCTCCATAATCAATTGTCCATTTTTTCCAGGTTATAAATTTTGCTAAGTTGCCATTGAATAACTTGGGCAGTGTTGGGTGGGCACAACTCGTTTATCTGTGTCTCGTATAAGCTTGTACATTCAGGCATCAAATGGGCTGCTACTTCGTCACTCTTTGCAAAGCCTAGACAAGAGGGTGATGTTCTTTTTACCGATGTGGTGGATACACCATCTTGTTTTAATAGCGTGTTCTTGAACTGTTATTATAGAACCACTGTTGCTTCCTTCAAATCTCCTTTCCTCGGCCAGTTCCATTCTTTCTCACCTCTATACTCAAAAACATTCTATGTACGTTTATGTCTTTCACATTGACATTGATATCGTCTGTTTAAAAAATACCAAAGTATTTGTACTCACAAGCTGTATGAGTCTGTAATCCTCTTACATGATAGTAGAATCTCAATACCTTCACCATAAATCAACTTCTTTTAAGATTGAATCCATGTACATATACCAAATTGATCATTTGACCAAAGGATATTACACATTAATCTCTAAAATAGGAAAGTATATCGGTTATTCCAAATGCATATTGTCATTATAGCCTAATCGCATGTGGTAACAAGACAGGATATTTTTCACAAAAGGTTTTGTCTACAATAAGAATGAATCTTAATGCCAAGTGATATCCAAAATATTTGAAATTGTCAATAAATGTTTACTTTAGTTCATACAAAATAAGAAATTGTTGATCTTACTTCGCAGTGCGAGAGTATCATCTTTATTCAGGCAAGTTATTGTTAATATTCATGTAAACGACAAAGCGCGTGTTTGCAATTTTTACGAAATGCAGGGTCAGAATATTTAGCTGAACCTAAATTCCATGGCACTCAGTTGCCAACACGTATCCACATAATGAGTCCTGCACTTAATACTTTGTATTCAGGAGGTTGGCAATTTCCTCATCACTTGTACAGGTACACAAACAAAAATCAGGTCGTTGTTTTCCGTGGGTTTTGTCACAGTACCGTGTTTATTCAAGGGCAGCGCTAATTTGAGTAACTGCTGTATTTTAGTATGCCTGTCACATGCAGTAAGCATACTGTAGGTTTTTTTCTGTTATCTTTTAATGCTTGTCCGTAGAATAAGGAGCACTAACTGCCAGAAGTTTTGAATTGGTAAAAAAGCATTAGACAGGTGCATTGTAGAGGAGTTTTATCTTTGTAATATGCACTTTAGTCTGTTGATTTTTTGCTTTTTACCATGTGGTGACATGTAGTTTTGATTTGTGATTTGCAAAACGAAATGGTTTATGAACATGAAAATAGCTTCATCTCCTATCCAGTGAGCTGTGCTCAAGGCCTGTATTCGTATTATTTGTACAAAGAATTCTTAACTTTACAGCATACTTAATGGAAAATATATTACTTTTTTCCCCGTGTTTGATCTCCCATAAAACCAGATGATGCTTTGCTTGTTCTTACATTTTATCCTGAGATTGCTCGTCGTATATCTTACATGGAGAAAAATGCACATTTTCATGCAGTACATTTTAGCATATTGGAAATTTACCTCGGGTTTTGTACTGCGAGGGGATATCATACAGTTGTAGCACACCGAAGTAAGGGAAACCGAAACATTGGTTTGATTTCTGAGCCTTGAGGACTCGTATATAGTCACCCTCGAGAGTCACGCTACTCCCTTCATTTTAATCAAGTCAACAGTCTGCTATTATTTAAATTTTCTGATGATAAAAACCACGGCTCTGCCCCTTGAATATGTCAACTGTGCCATAAAATCCAAGTCTTTTTCGTGAGTGAGATTTTTCAACTTTCTGTCCATTCAGATCATTCTAATAATAATAAATAAATAATGATAATAATAATAATAAAAATAATAATAATAATAGTAATAATGATAATAATAGTAATAGTGATACTGTGATTTCTTGTCTAGTGCTCAGAACAAAGTGAAACATTTTACTTGGTAAATACCTGACTTTTTCATACCTTTTCTTCTGAGTGTTTTTCTGATTAAATGAATTGTTAAATCAAACTTGGTAGGTATTTTGTTTCTTTTGTTTGCAGTCTTAATAGCTTTTATGATCTTAATTGTCAATTTTGTATACTTTTAGAATTTTTTTTTACAGTTTTTTAATACAGGACCTGAGTTGATATTAACAGTGTAAATTTTTGCTACTGAAGCATTATATCCAGTTGAAATATTTTGAAATAATTAAATCATAGGCTCTCGGCTTGTCTGTGCGGGACACATTGCCACTATGGGTATTTCATTTACGCCTCACAGTAGTGTCATATTAAGTGCGACTATCACCATAGATTGAACCCCGGCAAAAACATTACCTTAATCTGGTTGGGAAGCACAGCCTCCTCCATATTTCAGGAAACTGATATCTAGCACAATCTGTAAAGAGGTGTTAAGAAAATTCAGAAGAAAATGTTGCATAACAGAACCAATAAACGTACTGACAATTTTACTGGCATCCAACGTAACCCTTGAAGACCGGTTAAAGAAATATAAACAAACCTATGTGTATAAATAGCAAGAAAATGCACTGACAAACTTTCATTGAGAGAGATTAACATTCCTAGGTGATGCATGAAATTTTACAATAGACAGTTGCATAGTTATCGAAAAAGAGAGCGTGTTTGTATTTTGATTTATATTTTTTTGCTTAAAGCTGGATATCTTTTTCATTTTTTGACTAGCTTTTGATTTGAAACAAGACGAGATTTTCTCTGGGTTACGGTGAGGTTATTCCATTTGTAAAAGACATTTCAAAATGCAAGATAAATGAAGAAGTACCTTGAAATATAAAAAATACTCCAGAAAGCATGCAGGATTTCGTTAAACATTTGTGTTTCAAATATTATCAACCTGTGCGTTTGTAACTCTGCAGTCTTAAGTAGAAAATTCGTTGTACAAAATACATCCTTTTTCTATAAGAATGCACTTCGTAAGGTGATCGAAGCTGAAAATGGGTCATAGATTAAGAATACGCCAAGAATAGCTCAAGAATACCCCAAGAACAGCTCAAGTATACCCCAAGAATACCCCTAGGCTCAGGTTTTTTAATCTGGATACTGAAATTTGTATGACCCAGCACGAAATTGGACTCCATTGTTTTTCGTCACAGAAGTTAGCTGCTAAACTGAATTGAAATGCATTATCCAAAATAATAACAATGTAATAACTTAAAAGAAGACAAGCAAGTGTAATTGAACGTTGTGACATCGCTCACTCACAACAACAACACACACACACACACACACACACACATATATATATATATAGTATATTTCAAGATATTCTGTCATATTAGTTTTCATAGATATACTGTAGATGGACGCTCCGGTGTTATCCAGTTTGGGGATCATTCGAACTCGTAAACTGAGAGGGAAGATGACTCTTGGAGTGTACAAAGGATAAAAACCTCACTTATTCACAATAAACTACAGGCGTGCTAAGAATAAATTAAGACTATACAAGGTTTATATTTGTCAAAAATTTAAAATATTGAGGCTAAATGAAAAAAACACTGCTTCTATAAAAAGTCGTGTACAGAATATCTTTACTAGCTCGTAGAGAACAGGTCACAGTAAAATGATATGCGTTAATTTTTTCCCTTCTGGATGTCCAATTTTTATGTTTGAAACTCTGAGTCACAATTTCTATGTGATTACCATTAATGTGCCTTGCCAGTTAATAAGCAAGGACACTGATTATTCCGTTAATGCTGAGTGAAAGAGGTAGCTCACTTCAGTTCTTTGTTACATCCATCTACCACCTAGCAGAATAAGGGGAAAAGATAAGAAAACTTGTGGAGATTTTACTTTTAAGGTGGTATCACAAGTTTCGTTATTGTTTATAAGTGTTTGTACGTCTGCAGGGTTTTATTGGGTATTGCTTTTAGTTAATTTAGCTTATTAATGTTAATATAGCTGGTTAGGGATAGGTTAATAATGTTTTTGAGAGGTAATTGTTGTAAAGCTTAATGGGAAATGATAAAATATTTACTGTATTGTTGATAATTTAGTGTAGTGTACAATAGCACCGGAAATACTGAATATTGTCAATTCTGTGTATGAAATATTGATGAAATGGACAGTAAAACATTGTTCTTTTTTAATGACTTGTGTAGAGGGGGAGTGATGGGGGGGCAGCTTTATTTTGTTTTTTCAGTAGTGATCCACATTGGTGCCGAATAAATCGAGAATCGTAAATTTATTTATTTATATTTCATATTTAATGAGGTTCACTACATCAGAAAAATATATTTCTATTATCAGCGTGGGACCTACAAAATATTAAATGAAAGTAAAAAGTCAATAAGTGCAAAAAGCTATAAACAGATAAAAATTTGGGTAAAAACGGACGATATGACCTTGAATGAGGTGTAAATGTTAAAATCCAACTTAATCATCAAAATCATATGGTCTAATATTTCGTTTAAAATTTGAGAGATAAATTTCATTCCTTAGATTTCCTGTTGAAACCACGTGCACCTTGATAACAGAAGAACTTTCGATCATTCGACTTGTATTTTATCGACGAGGTACGGTATCAGTGAGGAGTCAACATTCTGTTGATAATTTAGGAGAAGCCGAAATTTTGAAAGTTCTAAAAGATTAAAAAACAGGAAATTCGATTATTTCACATCAGTAACGTTAATTTTTGACACCACAAATGCACAAGATAGTAAAGAAATTCAGGGTTTTTTAGACAAAGAGGGAAAGAAATCAAATGCATGGTGATCAGAACTATCATCTTTTTTTTATCATCAAGTTTTTAAGAAATTTACTCAGCATGGATACGTTCTTTACAATCTAACGAACTGCAACGTGCTGTGTTTTGGAAAGGTTTTTTGCTTGTGATATGCATGTTTTGTATTCGTTTGAAAAAAGGGGTACTGAGCGCGTCCAATATTTTATATCGTTTTTGAGGTCAAGAACCACATTTCAGTCTCACTCAGCAGCTCAGCCTCGGGTGAAATTTCCGGCGATAATATGACGTCACTTATAAATTGGTTGGCGGACAATTTTTCTTTCACTTGAAGAGTCGCTATTCTGCATACTCGAAAAAACTTATTCACTGTCGGCTCCAGTGAAGCTCCGGGCAATGCCTCGCGCCTTTCCCGCAAACTAGTATTGTTTCTTTCAGTGTGATTTTTTAAGAAATAAAAAATTCAGTTGAATAAATGGAAATAAACGGCGAGTGGAAGCAAGCCCACGCAAGTGATTAGGCGTGGAAAGGAAGTCTAGGTTAATAATACTCCCTGTCAATGTTTTTTAACAACGTGGATAAAAGCATGTACATCAATCGTCTCTATATTGGATAAACCACAACAGTTTTAATGTTGTCCTAACATTAGGGTTTTAAATGGATTTCAGCAAAAAAGAGAGAAAAGAATGTATTAATACTATTAAAATGATTTTTTCTGTGACGTTTTGAAATTCATTCCATGAAACAGGAAATGTATGTTACAGGGCATTGTTGTTTTGCAGGTTTCAAATTTACAATTTCTTTTGGGGTTTTTTTTGTTTGTTTGTTTGTTTGTTTGTTTTATGGTCGTTTTCTCTTGTAGCTTGGCACAGACGATGTCCTTCAGAGGGTCTTTGTTGTGGCAGTGAGGAATTTCTTTGCGTGATGCCTTTGCTGACGCCTCCCTATGGCATTTTCTTTTGTTACGTTGTAAAGTCTTTTCACTAGCTTAGGGAATCGAACCGAGAACGTCTTCGTTAGAGGGCCACTTTACCAAACACTAAGCCACGGCTGCTCTGGTGTTAAAAACCAGGATAGGCGCCGTGATTTCAGGGGGAAACAATGGGAACGGCAAAGGCTTCATTGTGTACGCACATCATGAAAATATTCCAAAACGTGTTCAATTTAAATGGAAAATAATAGTTATCACTTAGTTATTCATCCCTCAATCTTTATACAGGATAAAATTTCGGTACCTACAATACGTACAAATATACAAAGTAAAACTGCTAACCTTGTTTGGCCTGTTTAGAAAAAAGAGATAATGAAATTAGAGCAAATGAAGTTACTAAAAACGAAAAAAATCCTTACTTTAGGATATCAAAAACTCAATAACGAAAAACATGTTTGGAAAGATAAGATCGAAACTCGGCCAGGCCTTTTTGTCACCTTACATTTTGAGGTAGGCTGCAAAATAATTTTGCACAGTAATAAAAATTGCTTGGCTACTTCAAGTTTAAGTGGTTTGAGTTTGACCATTATGTTTTTATTTCAGATGACCCGTTGCTGGTTAGTTATTTCAAAGTATTTGTTCAAGGTAGCACTGCAAATCACGTTGATTAAGTATTTCTTTTCAACGTGCAACTTTGCTTATTTACTTCTTGTGACACGTCTCTAAGGTTTTCATTTTTCGTTATTCGTCTTGCTCTCCGGTTCGGCGATGAAAGACGTTCATTTTGGCTTTTTGTACAAGATGATTTTACTGGAACAGAATACGTCAGGAGTGGAAGTATTATCATGTGGCAGCCTCCACGTTCAGACAACTCCTAAGGCCCTGGAGAAGTCGACAGCTTGCACGTTTGTATATTCGCTCGAAGTTAGAATATAGTAAAAAGGTACAGTCAAGAGTTTTGCCCAAATAGACATATTCTTTTACAAAGGCATAGCTGATTTCATTGCAGACACTGTTTAGATCTCTTCCGTGTAGTTTCAGTCTCTTGTTAGTCCCAAACACTATGGCCTCCGTTTTGTATTTTTTTTCAGGTTTAACAGGACTTCGTTATTGTTGCAGTGCTTGCCAGTTTTTTTATTTCCTTATACAGTTTTTTCCATGTCATCCCCATATAATTAAATATCATCTACATACGTTATCACGTTCACGTTAGCGTGATCTACAATGTCGTTCAAAAAGACAATGAAAGGGAATACCCCTAAAATAGACACTTAAGGTACACCGCAGTAGATGGGTTTGGGCTTTGATAGAACATTTTCGATCGTTACGACTTAAAATATCCCAAAATTGTAATCAGGTAACCAATCCAGCTCGCGTCCGTATACACGAAAAGATGACAAATTATTCAGCAACAGTGCATGACCGATGGTGTCACAAGCCTCGGATAAGTCAAGGTAAATGGCACCTACCATCTTTCTCTCGTTCATATTTGCAAGAGTTTCGTCGTATAAAAGGGTTGCTCCCATTTTGGTCGATCGACACTTGCAAAAACCGAAATGATATTTTGACAAAAAAGTTTATTTCTTTTAAGATCCGATAAAAATTGACAATGTATGGCTTTCTCCAAAATTTTGGAAAGCACTGGTAACACTGAAATTAGAAGGTGTTTCTGTATTTCTTGAGAATTTCCTGATTTAAAAATGGGTGTTACGTTTGCAGATTTCCATATTTTGGGTTTTGTACTCGTAGTAATGGATAACTTTAGGGTGCAGCATAGACGCTCGGAAATGTAACCTTCACAATCCTTTAATAAACAAGTGAGTAATTCATCCAGTCCCTTCGCCTTGGGTTAAGGTTTAATGAGCAGAGTTCACTGTCAAAAAGCGACATGTTGATTAAAGTAACTATTGGACCAGTATGCCGTACATGTGTGATTATAACGGCTTGCGTATAGAGAAAGAGAAAACACAGAAACAAAAGCTTTTTCCACCAAGTAAATGGTAAAAACCATCTCAATCAAAACACCAAATACTGAAGCTTTATTCAAAGCTTCAGTTTAAAAATAGACTGGAATAGTTACAAAAAAGCCAACAAGGGTTAGCATTAAGGGGAGATCAAAGTGACGAAAAATCAAATTTCATGGAACTTTAGAAATTAAAGAGCTCATGGCACATCAGATAAAACACGATGAAATCAGGGATTCCTTCGTTGCGACAACCCGGGACGAGTACATCGACACAGCAAATAAAGAGCAATCAACATGATGACTCTTTCAATTTGTATTGAATATTTTAGGATGCTATGGCCTCTTAAGTATTAAAGAGGGACGGGACAAGCATAATATTCAGCAAAACGAGAAATCCAGCCAAAAGCATGTTAGTTACTGTTATTGCCACGTTGAATCTTTTTGTGAAAGAAACGTCGAAGGAACGAAAGCCTTTGTGTTATACGACGGACACCGCTGTCGAAATCGTTTTCCTTCTTATTTTATATGCCGAAATGAGAACATATGCTCGATATAATCAAAGATGAATCATTCAAAGACCAGCCAATAGAGGCAAGTACAAGAAACTGAATAAACACGACTCAAATAAAAGAAAAGGAAAATTCTTAAACCGAGTTATTTTGTACACAGATAACCTCTACATCGTCTATTTCTTCTGATCCAAAATAATCAACCATCGTCAAATGCCAGACAAAGTTTCCTCATTTTTACGTTACACCAAAGGCCACGCCCATACTCCAGCCATATTCACAGAGGATCTGAAATGGTTTCCCCACAAGATGATACGTCTGGGTATGAGATCCTTTTCGTTGTCAGTTTCTGCATTTTCATTATTTCTCTCTGAAAAATCATTTGTAGGCTGCTTTATACCATTAACAGGTCGTGCCGTATATTCGAGGTCTTCTAAAAAACTACATCAAATGAAACAATGGTGGTTAACGTTGGTGGGACACGATACCCCTCCAGTTTTTCAGGGGTAATTACGTTGTGATCTACGCCATCCGCAGTGATTAGGTGATTAAGGAGCCTGTTTTCTGGAAACAAATGTATTTTGATTCGTCATTATCTTTCGATCGAAATCTTCGATATGCTTCGCCAATCTAATATGTCACAAGATTTCTTCGTTCATTACCTGAGAGCGTCCTCTCTAGATTACCTAACCATTTTTTAGTATTTTCTTCTAACCATTGCTGCTGCTCTTTGTTCATTATTTTTAGGCATAAAGCCAGCCCCTGCATCAGTTGGCTGCCAAAAATCGCAAAAGAAACAATTACCAGCATACGGACCAAAAAGAGTTTTTATCAAATTGTGATTTATTCTTTAAAGAGACCGAGATGATTCACTTCGTTGAAGAGCCAGTTTCGAAGAGAGAAAAAAAAATTTCCAAGTGGTCTTAGATAGATTATTATATATTATTATCATATAGTATTATATATTATTATATATTATTATATATTATTATATATTATTATATATTATTATATATTATTATTATTATTATTATTATTATTATTATTGTGAACCGAATATAGACAGTCCGGAAGTATTTCTGAGTTGTTATTTGCGAATTCTCGTGTTGTTTCAATGAGTTTTCTGAAGAAAAAACCGACTGAAGGGAAATCTGGAAGTCGGAGGGTCTCTGTCGACCCGCAGGAAAGAGTTCTTATTAGAACTGGGGAAGTTTCTAGGCCGGTGGCAAGTGAAAATGTTGAAAGTTCCAAGGATGGCAGTCGCACGGAGGAACCAATGGGTAGGAAGGGGTGGAAAGG
>RDPX01000373.1:590567-638152 GCA_003991215.1 Morbakka virulenta
AATGCAACAGGTGGAATGTAATCGTCCGGATGTTGTTGTTGTTGACCGCACTAAGAAGAGATGGCTGGTTGTAGATTTTGCTGTGTCTTCCAATCGAAATGTGACATCTAAGGAAGAAGAAAAGGTCACTAAGCATTCTCCCTTGGCCCGACAAATCCGGAAGTTACATAGCGTATGTACCACCGCTGTCCCAATCGTCGTGGGAAGTTTAGGAGTGGTGACGAAGCGGTTGGAGCGCAGTTTGAAAGAGTTGGGCATCCCTGATGCCTTGGGTGGACTCCAAACATCTACCATCATTGGAACCACCAACATATTGAGGAAGGTGCTTAACCTCTAAAGTTACTGGTCGGTAGCCGGGGTTAAGTTTTCTTGTCTGGCAGGTGAATACCATCTCCATGTGTGGGCTGTCATGCTGGACATGAACTTTGTTATTATTATGGATACCAAAGGACATAAAATGGCTATTATTTTCGGGAACAATTCTATCACGCTTCCTTTTTTTGGTATTTTCAATTCTAGGCCGTTTCAATCAAATGATATTCTTGGTATTTGGCAAGTTAGAATCGTTATTACTGAAAGCATTTAAAGGTGAGCACACTTCCTCTGAAGTGGGATTTGTGAAAGAAAAGTAAGATTCAGATGTGAACGCAGCTGATTTAAACGTAAACAGAAACCAAGCTGTTTAAGGTGTTGTTTGAAGATAAAAATATAGAACACTATCTAATCAAAGAAATTAATTTAGTAAAAGGGGTAAAGAGGAAGTGAATTGTAAATATCTGTCTATCCGTAAAATTTTCAACCTTTTGACCATAAATCCCACCTATAATGCTAAAACCTAAAGAACATTTTTATGACCCGTAAGACCAAGACTTCGATTGTAACAAAAACAAAATAAGGATGCGTCTGCACATCGTTACTTTTCCGATTCAATTCTGTCTCTGTAATCACCTCACACCAAAAAAGAACAGATAGTCACGATCTTATCGCTATTGCAAATGTGTTTGCTGAATCAAATGACAAGAGAAACGATGTGATTGTATGATTCACGGGAAATTACTTGTAAAACATTTGAAGCACTGGGTTTTGGTTGTTTTTTTATTTGTTTCTAGCAGTCGACTTTGTATCTAGTTGGTTTTGTTGAACTTGTATCTCGAGTAAAACTTTAAAAAGCTTTTTTGAAAGATAATATGTGATATTTGTTGAAAATATTTTACTTTTTTTATACTTCAGCTGCTAAGTCCCTCTACTTTAAAATGAGCTTCGCTAGGTCTGACCTTTACAGTAACTAGGTTTGGTAATTTTTCACTTCACAGCAAACAATGAATATGCAGAAAAATATAATGACCTGATAAAATACTGAATATTTTGGTTTTCAAATCATCAGAAACAGGTGATGCAAACTGAAATGATGTGATTGTTTAGTTATACAAACTGAAATGATATAATGATTTAAAAATAACGTTTCATGTAAAAGGCCATTCATACCCAATAACTATTGGTAAGGATGAGGGACAACCTTGAAACTTGGACAGGATATGCAATAGTACCCTTTGCAAGAAAAATATGTGGTGAGTAACCCTAACAATCAATGTTATCATAACAATTACAGTTATTATTCAGTCATTAGGAGTGAAAGATGGGATTCCTTTGGAGGGCAACATCGAATTTCAGCAACTCCTAGCTTTTCAAAGTTGCTCTCTCTCTCTCTCTCTCTCTCTCTCTCTCTCTCTCTCTCTCTCTCTCTCTCTATCTATCTATCTATCTCTCTATCTATCTATCCATCTATCTCTCTTTCTCTCTCACTCTCTCTTTATATATACTTGGTAGAAGACAACTCAAAAGTGCAAAAGTGGGCCCTGCAAGCACAATTTATAGTACTCACCGAGCTTTATTTTCAGCCTGTATTTTTTTTTGTGATACCATACGCCAAACAGCTTTTGAATTGGGCACAAAACTATTCCATGCAAATATTATTTTTTATTCAGAAGTTCTTGCCCAGGCGTACATCTGTTTTTATCCCCTATCCCAATACGTCCTTAAATACAACAAAAGGAAATCGAAGTCTTGCATAGACACAGTAGTATCAATGATGAATCTAGATCATTTTTACATTATTTTCAATGATTTGTGGCTTCAACAGCTTAGCACAAACTTTATTTCACTGATTTCTGTGTAAGACAGAAGAAGATTATGCGCCTTCACTTTTGTCTGTAAAACACATCCTACATAGTTTTGATATCTAGTCTGTTAGTGTAATGTTTTTTTAATGTAGAGAACTGCTAATACTCAGAGCCGGTTCTGGCTCATAGTCGACGGGTTTTAAGTCTTTTCAAGCATGACCTCTGTTGAACAAGACGTTCCAGATATGGTTGCAAGAGTTTTTGCCGCCTCATGAAATTGTGGTAAAGCTTCACAGAGAGAATTAGAGTTGAGAAATTTTACAACTTCATATGCAGTTTTTAAGTCCACATCTTCCATATTGTGAAAACTGGCAGTCTTTTCCATTAGCATGTCTTGATCCATACCATAAAATTCAGACACTGCCTTGAAATTATCCTATGCTGCTTTCCATAGCACTACATCTACCAGCGATGTCAGGATAGGTGTACCTCTGCTTGCAAATCTCCCTCCCAATTTGGTGAGAACTTGGTCTTGGGCATCACAGTTTACACGTCTAGCTCTCCGATGGTCTTCTAAGGGATAGGTTCTTCAGGATTCTCTCTAGAGAGTTCTTGGAGTCTCTTAGATAGTTTCTTTAGGCATTTTTCATTTTCCATCTCCTCAATCTCTGATACAATCTCCATGGGGTTTTTTGTCCTTTCCAAGATAACAAAAAATGTTTTTTCATCCCGGCACTCTGTCAAGGTTTCAATTTTAGCATGCCACGAAACCTTTGCAGCAGATCACATCAACCTTGTATCCCTGGAGGTAACTACCCAAGAAAATTGTGTTGGAGAAGATCACTTTTGGAATGCGCAAGCCAAGGATAAAATGGAACTAGAGCATAGCTTTGACAACACCTTTAGCATTTACAGACATTTTGGCATCTTTTTTCTTTGAACGCTCTATTAGAGCAAGACGGGCTCTCTATGGCTGCTGCTTTACAGCTTGCACAGCCTCACATTTGCGGTCCCAACGTGTCTCACTCTGATACTTTAATTTTGTGTATGTACTGTACAGTTCTAAATGAAGATCTGGCATATTTATGGCATGGAGAACATTTTGTCGCTTTATCAGGTTAAAGAAGTTGTGGATGGACTGGACACCATCAAGTGCATTATGTACAGCGTTTTCATGGAGTGTGTATTGTAGTCCTCCAAAAGGATCACTATCTTGTCGCGATAGGGGAACTTGCGTGCTTCGTTGATTCTAAGAGCTATGCTGGTGGGAGCCTTGTGCTCCTGATAGGGTTACCCATCCCACACAGGTCGAGGGGAAGAAGCCAGACTAAATGGGATCCCTGGTCTTCCATGTTGGGGTTTTTCCTGCGTTAACAACCCACTCATGTAAAACCAAAGTGTTATAGAAACTGTGAGAATTTCTACCCATGAGAATCAGGGAGCAGCGAAGATTTGCGATATCGGCACTTTGACAACGTTGGGCCAAAGTCTTCGGGAAGCTCAGCGTCCGATGGCATCTTTTGCGAATCTCAAAAAAGCGTTAACATCGGACACTGGAATGTAAGATCAATGTACAAGAGTGGAGCAGCAGCACAGATTGTAAGGAAAATGGATAACTACGGATTGGATATTCTTGGAATCAGTGAGTGCAGATGGACAAAATCAGGAAAGACGAAGTTGACCACCGGATAGACCCTGATCTACAGTGGCGATGAGGAACTACATGAAGAAGATATTGCCATTATGATCAACCAGCAAGTGATGAAGTCCTTGATGGAGTGTACACAACAACAAGATCACAACAGCGAGATTCTACTCGAAGTATAGGAGAGTGGCTGCTGTTTACGTTTAAGCACCTCATAGTGAAGTGCATGAATGATGTCAGGGCCTTGTGTGCCTCCTGACACAGAGAGACGTAAGGTTAAGGTAAGGTATCTTGTAGTGCAGGGTTAAGTAGGTCCCTATAGATGTCCTTGATGGCGATTTCCTGCACTCTTGAAGCTAAACCTTCTCTCTACCTGTCATGTTAGGGGTCACATTAGATATATCAGACAAGCAGGATCCTATGAAATAAAATATCTCCACTCCTTTTACCATACATAATATACCTTACATAAAACATAGCATAACATAAATATTTCTTAACCTAAAAGACAATCCAGTATACTCTAAATAATGGTCTGAGCCAGGTCCTTAAACATTGTTCTCTAATAAGTAAATTCTCTGAAATATTAACTCAGAATATCAATAAGATCATTGTTTCTGCTAATTTCTGCAAAAGCATATCATAGCATCATAGTCTGTTGGCATTTTCGTCTTCACTAGCGCCCACTAGGTGTCACATATTGCTCTTTCTCCAGGGCATTATCCCTAAACGTGCCATACTTCTGCTCGCAGGTTATTGTGCTGGCTCTTGGGAATAATCTGATGATTGGAAGTGATTTCTGCACAATGTTCCACTGCTAGATTTTGCTTTTCTGCCGCATGCATATGGCAAATTTGTCCCATTAGTGCATTGGTCTTGCGAGTGTGCTTCACATTTCGTCGAATCGTATTTCCACCCTCGAGTTTGACGGTGTATAATCTCTGTGCATTTTGTTGACTACGATGCCTCTTAATGACCATTTCGAGTTGTTGGATCTTGCCTGCATACTCGCTGTTTCTCAATGAATTCATCACCAACTTGGTGGGTCGTTTCTGGTCTTCCTGAAGCTTTTGGACGTATCTTTTCTCTATAATGTTGGAGCTTTTGCTTCTGCTTTTGTGAAGTGTTACGTGATGAAAGGATCTCCTGTAATTTGCATCTCATTAAGATTTCTGCTGAACTGAGTCGATTTCGTAGTGCAGTATTTCTATTGACTAATAAATCCTTTCTTATATCCTCTCCACTACTTATGTATTTTTTCATTATTCGTTTGACAGTTTCAATTGACCAATCAACAAGGCCATTTGTGCGAGGGTAGTATGGGCTTGATGTGGTTCACCTAAATTTTCAAGATGCATAGGGCGCCAGTTCTGTGCTGGTGATGCACTTAAATTTGGGTTAATGTTGCTTGAACCAAGTATAAATTATCAAACTAGATTCAATCCAAGCCTAATCTTTGTATCCTCGTGATGGAAGAAGGGCTGTCTACCCCAATGATTTGCAGACCAAAGGCTTGATTCCCAAATCGTGCTTTCGGAGTAAGGCATATTTGTAATTTTGCGTCCATTTTGAATGCTGGCAAAAGATCAGACCACTATAACACAACGCGAAATCAGTTACATACCAGCGCATCTTCAATATTTGGGGGTTTTTTTAATCTTTTACATTGCAAAGAATGTTAATTACTTTGCAATGTAAAAGGTATTACTATCCAATCGAAATACTTTATATTTAAAGGATACATTTACTTCCATATTTTTATATTTCTACGGAGTTTTACTGCATTGTACAATTTGGGCGAGCTTTTGTCTAATGGCGTACAGTTACAGTTCTAATAATGAAAATGACGTAACTGCCGTAAAGCTTCATGGATACGGCACACGCAAAACAAGGTTATGAATGGCGTCCAACATAAATACATCTTAAATGAAAACAGTGCTACAAAACATTGTTACGAAGCATACAAAACTCGTTCTCGTTAATTGAAAACAATTTTACATTATCTGGGGATGGCTGGAAACAGTACAGGAAAAATAAGGCAGTACCAATGCGAGATATGTTTGCTCCTACTGCCATTAAGAAAAGAAAATTGTCACAAGAGTTTATTTTACTTAAATTTAGCGAGAAATGCTTGTAAAAATAGTGGTTACCAAGAGGATTTTAAAACGTATGATATTTATGTCAATAAAGTAAATAAAGAAAGTTTGTCCTCTCATAGTTTCCAAAGTAAGCCGACCACAACATTTGAAAAAGTCAAGCAGACAAAGTGGGATAAATGAATCATTGTTGGTACGGTCGATAACATGATTTTACTGAATGAAGTTAATCTCAGTAGAAAAAAGAGGGCTGCTACAAATGTATTACCTTTGTTTGGGATATATGAGAGCTACACGGGTCTAAATGATTTCCTTCGTTCAAAAACAAAATTTTTTAAACACTATTGAAGCTCAGATGAGTTCTTCCACCCAGTAATTTTTTACTTGAAATATTGGGGAAAGGAAACAGAGAATATCTAAACGAAACTGTAAACTATCAATTCCATAGCAGCTGTTTCTCACCGTTTAAGATAACGTCGTGAATTAAATATTTTTTTATCGACACCTTATCATGATATCAATAAATTCTTCATTTAAACTGTGCTTTCAACGTGGATTATGTTCATTTTTTGTCATTTTAAGGACTTAAGATATCAAATGTTTTCTGGGAGACAGACATTTAAACATAACCTTCCTATCGTATTTCGCTGTTTGAAATAAAAATACCCAGAGAATTATTGATTGCACTGAATTTTAAATTTTAAATGACTCGTAATTATAAGATAGAAATCTTTATTCATTACACAAAAAGTCATTGCACAATGAAAGTTTCGTTAAATCCAAATCAGTCTTTTTTTCTAACATATTCGACTGAAGCATTTCAGATGATAATATTTTTCAACATTGTGGAATTATGAAATATATAAATCCTAATGATGCATTTTTTTCATTTTTCTGAGAAAGCGTGATAGATTTATTACAGCAGAGAAACTGCTAGATGACAAATGAGAAAACACAAATCAAGCAGTATTTTGTCAATGAGCAAAACAAGAAAAGGATCGAATGCACACCACCACTGTTTGTGATTGGCTAAGGGCAACAAGGAGGACTAAGGACAGCCCGCAGCATTTTGTAACTGGCTGCCGAAAACAATCGAACACCATACATGACTTCTCTTTAAATTTGCTTTCAATTAGGATATTCAATTACTCTTTCATAAATCATTTCTTTGGTTGTTTATTTTCTTTTCCACATTGACTGTACGAATTGTTGAGGTACGTACTCATGTAGTACGATTCAAATCGAAACAAGAACATTAGCGTAGAGTAAACGTTCAAAAAATTTTTTAAGAAAATTGCAACTAAAACAACATAAATTACAAATATATCATTTGCAACTCAAAGACATAACAAAAACTATTTTAAAGAAAATAAACAACGGAATTGTGAACCTGTGCCCTAACAGCGTATTCATTTAAATTTTCAATAAAGTAGTCTTCAATATCCTCATTAAAATCACTGTGCAACAAACTTTTGTCTCTATATAAAGGTCAGGCGTCTGTGGTACCTTCAGTGTCACTTTTATCAACTGATTAGGCTATAAATAAATTGTCAGTGAATTTCCTGAGATAAAATAAATCTGTCCATAATTACATTTTACTGCAAAACCATTTAATGAGAATAGTTTCCATCTAAATGAAGTAAGTTTTGGACAGGAAAACAAGTAAATTCGTCATCATGTGTATCTTGATCTTTCATGATATAGCGTCTATCTTTCCATTAAACAACATAAATAACTAACTCTTCTTATTAGACTATATCATTTTTCCCTGATCTTTTTAAATAGTTGACACTTGAACAAAATCTGTAACTTCCTAAGAAGACATTTTTCAGTAGTAACAGTTAATTTTGCAAAGTGAATATCTGGATCTCTAAGTACTAATTTGGTACAATCACTGATATTATTGCGCTTGCACGCCGTTTTTAATGATAGCTTTTGCCAATGTTCATTCCAGAATCCATTGTAATAAATATGTCTGCAAAATTATGACGTCTTTATATCGGAAAGGATTCACAAGAAGCTTAACAATTATATTCTCTAGATGTACCAAATTCAGTGTACCAAATTTTGCAGTGATTTTGCTTAAATATTTTTACGTTGAACATTCTCTGCTACTTCAAAAATATTGGGGCTATACAATTTTTTCCTCTCTTCTACAACCAGCGTTTGACAACATACAACTCTTCCTTTACTATTTCAGAAACGTTAGCATCAATAAAAAAAAAGAGAAGACAATATATTTTGAAAATTCTTGACGTTATGGATTTAGTGAAAGTAAAAATACAGGAACTTTAAGAGTCTTAAGCCTCCTCCGAGTTAAGTTTCAAATGATAGTTCTGTCCTTATCAGGCTGACGATATGAGAACTATCTCTAATCTATCACAACTGTTATATGACCATCTATTTCCTGACTTTAATGAGGATGGCCTAGATCAAGAATTATTGACTGATCTGCACTTATCTCAACTTGTCAAAAGCATTATGTTTAGATACATCTCTTTTTTGTCTTCAGACGTATTGCAAGCAGTACACTTAAGACTTCATTTATAATGATAAAATTGGTCTTTATCAGCAAGCAACTAAACATGTTTTTGTCTGAAAGGCATTTATGTTTCTGATTACTCTCTTAAAATTGTACTTACAGTTGGTTACTTTTAATTCATCCCTTTTCTTAATATCTATTATCAACACAGTTTTAAGTCCAGCTATGCCCGTCTTATGCAGGAAGCAAAGGGTTGGAATGGAGAGAGGAAACCTTGCAATATATATTTCTCACAATCTCACAGTAACTGATTGCTGTCCATGTACAACAAGGATGTTTTTTATTATTTCTTTCATTTCGCAATCAGTGCTTGTTTATTCTATTAAAGCTGAAAAGGTTTCTTCAAGCGATCAATAAAGAAAGAGAAAAACAGCAACAATGCAATGATATGCTACCTGTTTTGAAATTATCAACTACATTTTCAAATTAAAGTAAATGTGGAGTCTGAAAAATTACATAATTCTGATCACTACAGAAAAGTTACCAATGAAATACAAAAAAATTTGTAGTGTTTCACTAAGCCCAAAGGGAAAAGAAGAGCTTTTAAGGGAACAAAAATGGAGCATGAGGAATTACTTGAGATGAATGGCAAGCTGAAGTTACAAACGGAGCCTATAAAGAACTGCCAAAGAAAAGGCAGAAACAAATATCCTTGTCGTTAATCAATCTGATTAGTTCCATTAAGCTGTACTCGAAGTAACGAAATTATCATGTACAGTTGGAAGTCAGAGTTTGTTAAATGTTCCAAGAAGGCGGTAAAAATATTTTTGGGAGTGGTTTAGTAAATTGTTCCAAACAAGGACGAGGGGGTGTGAGATCATCAATTTACATTATGCCTATCAAGTACATTCATGCGGCAGTCATTTATCACCTTAAAAACATTTGGCAAATTACTGGTGGAAGACTGGAACATTTGACTTGTCATATTTACTGTTTCTAAAAATCTATATAAAAATGTGTTCAATAAAGTGAATCATGGTCTACAAACATGATAATATGATCCCTTGCAAATGACTCCATCCTCACTTTTCAGAGATTTTGATATACTGCACTGCTTTGAGCGATCAATTATCTGGACTATTTTGCTGTTAATTATTTTGGTATAGTCAACGTGACCTGCCCAACGTGTATCTAAAAGTCTCTTTAATTAAATTCGCTCATAATATTTTTCTCACATCTTTCAATTTTAAACATCATAGAAACTCTTAACAAGTGATTAATGGTCACCAGCCTCTTCTGCATTCTCTGTCATTCCATTAAAAAGATGAAATTTGTGACAGCAACAATTTAGAAATAAAATTGAACAAGCACAGATTTCCGAAAGGAGTTTCTGGAAGCTGCCTTTCTCTCCACTCTTTACACTTGCCCCATCATAGCAATGGGAAAATGCTTCCTCAATCTTCATCATTATTTGTAAAGATGTGCCCAATAATTCAAGCAATCCTTTTGCAGAACTGCCTTTTTTTGCTTCAACCATGTCAATCGCATGTTCTGCAATCTTATGTCTTGATTGATGTAAGGCACAACAATCCATTCTATTTCTCGCAGAGGTTTGTCACTACTTCCATCCGCTATAACTGTAAAATTCCATGCTTCTTCTGTAGATTTACCAAATTTTGATTTCAAAATCTGTTGCAAAACTTCAACGTCCTCGTTTTTGACAAGTGGGACATATACTTTGCATTTGCTGGGAATTTTTTGACAATTTTCTTTAGCTCTGGTTAAATATGAAATATTTTATCCTCAAACGTACTAAGATATACCCTACCATGATAACTGTCTGAGCCGAAATCAGAATTCTCTTTATCTCCAGGGAAGGTTAATCCATTAACAACAAGATATTGGATAGCATGAAAAATTGCTTCCAATCAAATTCTTTGTTCAAGTATTCTTGCAAGCATCAAAGTATTTACCAGATAAACCAATGATCTCTTTCTTTTTGTGTTCCTTCTAAAGCTTAATTGCATCTGTGAGGTCTTGACAGGGCATGCTATGCAAATCCTTCAGACTTTGCTTCAGCTTTCAGGGCGGACTTCCAACTTCAAAATCCAGTTGTGGAAAACGAAAACGATTTTTTTGTTGGAAAGGACTCTGCAGGAAATACATAAACATGCATCCATCACTTTAATATATTCTAGCCACTCTCTATTTTGAATCCATTTAGAGCAGAAAGAACGATCTGTTTTACCAAAAGCAGTTTTCGGGTACTCATTGAGGATTCCACGATTTGGTTTATCCGTTGGAGTTACTTTCAGATTCACATGAATTCTACTTTGAGGATCAACATGCTTTTTATTCTCAGTAGGTGAAAGGAAAGGTTCAATGCAGGCTTCTTGTAGTGATAAGTAATGTTTTTCTTAAGTGGGTCTCGCTTTTCCAAAATATCACTATACGAACGAAGAAAGCACACTAGCTGATTATATGTTAATGACAATAAGTATCTCAAAATTTGAAGCAAATATATAACACGCGTGTTTCTTGTAAAGGTCAACTGCAAACTAACTTTGCGGATATTCTAACCAAACTGCTTTTTCAGTTAAGACAAAACAAGTCATGTCTACACATCAAAGGAAATGATGTAAGTAGCAAGAGTGTAAGGATGGCTTTGTTTGCCAGAGATAGACAAGCGACAGAAAAAGATAGAATTACATAATAAAATCGATGGAAAACATACTCATAACACTCTCCCACAGAAAACAGGTTAAACTTAAAATCCTTTCAACATGTTGCAATTTCTTTCAAGGTATGTAGTTCAATTATTTGTCAATTGAAGCATCTTATCATTTTTGGATATCTGTCATGGGAACTGCAAATCAGAGCTATTTTATCTCTAGTCATTAATAGTTGGGATTTTGGATCCCGCAGCTTCCCTTTGAGACAGAAACTATTTTAGCCAAAAATATGTCTCTTATTTCTATGGTTTCAGCGTTGTTTTCCATTGCTTTCGTGGTAACAGTGTAGAAACACACGAAGTATCTGGAGGATTTGCAATACACACTTTGAGTCCGTTGTTCATAGAGCTTGATAGGATCCTGTTTTCAACGTTTTTGCTCAATTTCAAAGCTTGAGAGGGAAGTTTCTATATCTATTATTCTTGTTGTAAGGTTCTATGATCAATTTGTTTAACATTTAACCTCCATACTACATTATTAAAGGCATTTAGTCGATGCCAATGAAAGTGATCATCTGGAATTTTGGTTTGAAAGTTATACTAGGCAGTACAACATTTTGTCGGAAGGTTGTATTTTGAGGACGTGTAAACAATGGAACCTATTTTTGTCTTGCAGCGGCCTCGGCAGGGTGGTGCCGGCCAGGTAGGGCACTCCAGATCGTCATCTTAGGACTGGGGGAACAGCAATGTCTACAATGCGATACTGGGACTTACATTGATGTAACTCCTTGCAAACAGTGGGCCCATTTTTGTCTATTACAGATATTAATCTATGAAACACCCAAAAGAGAGCAACAGATCAAGAAAAAGTGGGACAGAAAGAACGCAAGACAACATAAAATACACGACATGTGGATCACACCCCACAGGACCCTCCTTAGGAAGGCCCTTCCTTTTGGTTTGGTCTTCTGCCAGTGCCCAAGCATCTCGAGACAAACTGTCCTACGAAAATGGTTGAATGGACCCTTTGGGAATGGAAATAAAATGCACTGGCTACATCACTACCAAATTCGAACGGGGCCAGAATACTGCAGACCAAATAGTTTATGTATGCAAAACATTGCAAAAGCCTTATTAGGAAAACCAGCCATTAGAAGTATTAAAATAGTGACATTTAATAAATCGGACACATTTTCATATAGTGAGATCTCTTCCAAGGACACACCACAGGAGAAGCGCCAGATAATTCAGCAATACCCAAACGTCTTCACTGGCATAGGTAAAGTTAAACTGATCCCATATCTATCCAATTGAATGACAATACTACACCATACCAGCTAACAACACCACGGTGCATTCCAATTCCTCTTTATAATGTAGTTCAAGAGAAGATTAAGGGTAAAGAGAAATTGGGGTTTATTGGAAAAGTAAAAGAGCCGATCGATTGGTACTATCCAATAGTTGCCGTTCCTAAAGCAAATAATACTATAAGAGTGTGTATAGACTTAACTAAATTGAACAAAGCAATAAAGCGTGAATCTGAAATTTGTTGATGAAAAATGACAAAACTTGAAGATGAGGCGGTTTACATGAGCAAACTCAATGTCAACTCTGGGTACTGGTAGGTACCGTTAGATGAAGGTAGCCAGTTACTTACAACCTTTATAACGCCTTTCGGCAGATACTGCTGCACCAGAGGACCATTCGATGTGTCATTTATTAAAGGGATTTTTAATAAAAGAATGGAGTTTGTTATTGAAAACCTAGAAGGGATGGCAAAGAGTACATATGATTTCCTAATGTATGCTAAAAACCAAAGAAGGACACGGTAGACGACCGGTTGCTTTATTGGAGAGGTTTAGGGAAAATGGTGTCACACTCATCCCTGAAAAACGTCGATTTACCTGTACCACTGTTAATTTTTTGGGCTACAGCTAATCACATGATGACATCACACCCTTAGAGAGCAAACACATAAGCCGTCACAAATTACAAGACACCAACCAACATCACCAAGTTACGACGTTTCATGGACATGGCTCAACAGCTCGGAAAGTTTACAACGAATCTAGCCAACACCAGGCAACCGCTCCGCGATGTACTTTTTACAACAACTGACTTTCTATGGACGGACATAGATGAAAAAGCATTTAACAACGTTAATTTACTCTTGGCATCACACCCAAACACTAACGTTTCATAGCCCAAGCCGACCAACAAAACTACGCGTTGACTCTAGTAAAGTAGAAGGCGGTATGAATGTCTTGTTTGGTAAAAACATTGTGCAATTTTGTACAATTGATATATAATCAAGCCAACAATGTCACTCCATTAATTTTGCAATATATTTCGAAGTTAATACTTCATCTTCAGGCTACAAGGTAAAAATACAAAAACAGTAAAACTGCTGAATACAATATTTCCTATCTCATGTCAACATCTCTCTGCAGTATATGAATGTTATTATGTACCAACAACAGGATGGATGACCAACATCGAAAATCAAATGCAAAAAAATTGTCAAACCGAATTGTGACAGTCGATTTGAGCTTACCGACTGTTGACAACCTTGTTTTAAAAAGCAACCGCATTGTAATTTCCAGAAAAGTGCAACCTGAAATACTCAGAAAAAATTACCTTGGACATTTGGGAATGGAGCGTTATAAACAACTAGCAAGACAAATTTGCTTTTGACCAATTGAATACTTAGTAAAAATGTTTTTGTATTTCAAAATTTGAATATGGCAATAAAAATTACGTTCATTTTGGCCGATATATATTTCGCTGGCACTCGACTGGACCAAGACACCAGAATAAGCAAATTAAAACCCTGGTGTGAAATTGTCTGGGCTGTGAAAAAAGCAGCATTTATTTGATGGGGGTTTATTTAGTCTGAATTGCAGTTGCATGTTACCATGGCTTCATGGTTTGTATTGAGAAGGAATTCCGTTTTCATAGTATTGGTCAAAACCAGTTTTTCTTCTTCCAGGACCTCTTGTTGCAGGTGAACAATTGTACAATGTAGTTGGTGGATTTTGCACTCTTTTCTTGGCTCTGGGCCAAGGGTTTTTTTTAAAACGCTCTATGAACTCGCGGTTTTGTTTAAAGGCTGTCTTGCTTGTGTTGATGCAGGCTGATACATCTCCTTTTAATGATCAAGCTTCTTTTTTACAATTTTGTGCTTGCGGCAATTGTTCATTTTCTTCTATTCACTGATATCACAGGACGTTTGACTTTTGCATCAGTCCTGTGTCTGCTCTACCACTGAAAGCAACTGAAGGGTTGATATGCTTTGATAATAGTATCACCCTGACATACCTTAGCAGAACTTGAAAATATAATCGGTAGTGCCTGTGTTGTTCACGGATCCTGCTTGAGTCAAGGTTGTTGTCTCCCCGAGTCTTCCAATCAGCCACTGCATAACCAGTCTTACTGTCATGAGCTACGAATCCTATGGTGCAGTAGTCAGGGCAGCATTTTGTATAAATACTCTTCTTCAGAAGTGGGATAAAGAGTGCTTGTCTCTGGTCTGGCAACCACTCCTTTGTTTATCTACACCTTCACTTTTTTTGTGTGTGTCAATGTTACCAGCTTATTATTTCCTGTTTTTAATATTTTTTCTGGCAAGTCATTGTATACCTGCTCCTGATCTTCAGTCGGTACGCATCCGAGAAACTGCTTAAGCCATATTAAGTTGGTGGTTTTGGTATTTTTTAATGTTTCAATCCTATGGAGAGACATACAAGGTGGTGATCAGCTCTATAATCCTCTGTTGACAGGGTCTTGATATTAACAATTAAGATCCTGCGCCTTTCACCATCACGATTTCGTTGGGTGATTATTTGTCCGGTCACGCTATTGTGTACAGGAGTCGCTTGTGCTGTTGAAGCAAAGTTTTAACTACTACCAGCTCATTACCCTTGACACAGTCAACTAATCGGCAACTTCTCTCTCATTTCATCTTTGTTCAAAGAGACACACTTTCTCCTCGTAACACACATTCCTCTCACTCTCATTACAGATCTTTGTGTTGAATTACCCATCACTACACTTGCGTCCCCAGTAGAAGCCCGAGCAACTGAGCTTTTTAACACGTTGCAAACGTCTTCAACGTCCTCTTCCTTAGCCCCCCTCGTCGATACATAGCCTTGACTGACCATAATGTTCAAAGGCCTGCCAGGGAGCTTAACTGACAAAACTCTGTCGTTAATAGGGTTACAACCACGTAAAATTCTGATTTAAACCAGTGTTCATAACCCTGAATATGAGTGTTTTTCCAGCGTCCCTGTACACTCCATCGATGTTCCCTAACTTCTAGTAGTACCGTTTCATATATTCCGTATTGGATATTGGTACTATTACTATTACCATTAATTACTATTACTATTACTACCACTATTACTATTACTATCACTATCACTATCACTATCACTATCACTATCACTATCACTATCACTATTACTATTACTATTACTATTACTATTAGTATTACTATTAGTATTACTATTAGGATTACTATTACTTTCACTATCACTATCACTATTACTATCACTATCACTATCACTATCACTATCACTATCACTATTACTATTACTATTACTATTACTATTACTATTACTATTACTATTACTATTACTATTACTATTACTATTACTATTACTATTACTATTACTATTACTATTACTATTACTATTACTATTACTATTACTATTACTATTACTATTACTATTACTATTACTATTACTATTACTATTACTATTACTTTTAATATTACTTTTACTANTACTATTACTATTACTATTACTATTACTATTACTATTACTATTACTATTACTATTACTATTACTATTACTATTACTATTACTATTACTATTACTATTACTATTACTATTACTATTACTATTACTATTACTATTACTATTACTATTACTATTACTATTACTATTACTATTACTATTACTATTACTATTACTATTACTATTACTATTACTATTACTATTACTATTACTATTACTATTACTATTACTATTACTATTACTATTACTATTACTATTACTATTACTATTACTATTACTATTACTATTACTATTACTATTACTATTACTATTACTATTACTATTACTATTACTATTACTATTACTATTACTATTACTATTACTATTACTATTACTATTACTATTACTATTACTATTACTATTACTATTACTATTACTATTACTATTACTATTACTATTACTATTACTATTACTATTACTATTACTATTACTATTACTATTACTATTACTATTACTATTACTATTACTATTACTATTACTATTACTATTACTATTACTATTACTATTACTATTACTATTACTATTACGTACCCCAATCCTACGTTGTCGAGATTAGTTTCAAGTCTTTCCAATAACCTTCGTATCTTTGGAAAAAAATTCAATTAATTCTATTCCTTTACAATACCACCTGTTGATGCTGTAGCTTGTAGAATTAAATTCTTCGAAGTGACTGTATCCCGTTGTTATGACAACATAAATAGTGATCTCAACAATCTTTAGAGCCAGAAACAAGCATAATACGTCTGTGGAAACTTCATCTCTGGGTTACCCGGTAGGAGCTACAAGAAAATGTTAACGTTTATCAGACAGATGTGCTTAGCCTTTCATATCATTTTATATAACCAAGCATGTAATAATACTACATTTTTAATGACTTTTGATTCCTCGAAACATCTGTAATTTTCTTTTGAAACATTATTTGTGTCAAAACATTGTATTGCTAAATTATCTGAGAGCTATCATTAGAATACTCGTCTGCTTCTAATTTTAATCAATTTTTTTTCTTTCAGTCTTTTCAACCCAAGCAAGCCTTGTTGCCACCTTTAGTCCAGAAGGCTACTTCTCTTATTGAATTTTTGTGCTTTGTGCATTATATTATTTTAATTTATTGATTTTCTTTCCTCTCTCAATTCGATCTCCGATATAATGTAGAAACTCAGTAGTATGCCATTTATACCAGAGAAACAAACTGTAAAAAAATTAAAACAAATTGAAAGTAACTTACTATCTCGTAAAAGGGAAAGGATAAAATGAATGGCTTCTGATGTTAACTTATTATTGTATATGACCATGTCGAATAGAAGTACTCATAAGTACTTTCGTGGTGTAATGAGATTCACTTATTACAAAATTAATTAAAAAAGGAATAATCAAATGACTTAAATAAAAATATATTAATTTAGGAACAATAAGAGTTAACAAGGAAAGCAAGCATACTGGAACTACTACATGCAACATGAAACCGGCAGAAGTGGAAGAATTTGGTCGACAACGCCCTGAAAGATACGTCACTTCAGTAAGGTAAGGTAAGAGTTAGTAACAGACTCGTCAACAGAAATAAACTTCAAGGAAATTTTGGGTCTTTTGTTGATAGCACCCCTGATGAACACTAAGGCTAATGATGCTTTTCACAGATATCTGTCTGTGAAACACCCGAACAACAGTGAAAGAACAAGTAAAAATGAATGAAAAGGATGCGATCACCATGGACAAACATTATTTGTCATTATTTATATTACACTTATTTTAAGCTGTTTTGTGTACATTCCAATTTTTGTTCGTTTAAACCAACAGAGCCTGATAATCTTGAAAATTCTGAACTTTATGGACTCAGAGGAAGCCATAGATGTAAGAGCTTTATCATGTCCTGAGTCGTAAGCTTTTTCCGAGCTACGTTTCGAGAGATACTTCTCCCATCGTCAGGCTACTGACTGGATACGGCTATTTTATACTTTGGTAGTGCGGACTTGCGTTTAGACAGGGCTCGAGTTGTTTCGGGAAGTGGCGCCATACCTATGTTGTGTTTGTTTTGTTTCTTTCTTTAGTGCTGGAAGCCATATTACTGGAAGGATGTAGGATATACTGTTGATGTGATTGCAGCATTGCAAGGAATGGATTGTTTCTTTTATTCTGATAATGAAGATGCAGCTGAGATATTCCTCCTTTTTCGGATGAAGACAGCAACATGAATGCAGAATTATAATGGACTAACTTTGTTGTAATGTTTTATAAATTACAAAATAAGGTTTGGTTTAAAAATAAACGTCGCATTTTATTAAACGGCGCTCTCTAATAAACGTCGCGGCGTTTATTGGAGAAAATGCGGTACTTATCTTATATTTCAGTGGTTTAAAAAGCCCGTTAGTAGCAAACATTCTTGGGATTTGCAAGCCTTTATGACAAAAGAATACTATTAACCTGTCTCAGGATACCACCCAAGAGAAAGACAGAAAACAATCTTTTAATACAACAGACGTTTACAAGATGAAATAATAATTCAATCAATTAATAAATATTAATTTTAATTTCGTAAAGGAATAAAAATAACTATTCTTAAAGAACTGATAGCGTAAAAAAGGTTTTTAAAAAATTAGTGTTTTTAATAGAGAAAAACATTTACTGTACTGTAATGATGTGAATTCTAATATATTTTAAGAGAATTAAAGTTTCTTTTTAAAGACTGTACACCAAACGTTGCAAACAGGGGCGTTAGCAACCGCTTTGGGGCGTCTTGTAAATTTTAAGGGGCACTTAATCTTTCTTTGGTCCCAGGAGTGGCTGTCTAACATAGAGCCGGGGCCGTTAAAGTAAGGGGGGGGGAATAAAATTTTAAAGTCACTAAAATCAATTAGGACGCTTTGAAATCATTATCAAATGCTAAATCAGAATTATTTTTAGACGTTTTTTGATGATGATAAAAGCCCTATGTACTTCAAAAGAATTCCTTGTGACTCTTGATATTAATGTTATGATTCCTCAGGGTCACGTTTATTGTTCATTGTGGTCATTGGGTTTATCATGTTTACATAATATGGAACGGAAAAGCGGTAGGCATTAACACCTGATATAAATGTGTGAAAAATGCTGTCTCTTATTTATTTAGCATTCTGCACCTGATTACACAATTAATAATAGCAGACTTCCTGTGTTCCTTGTCCTCAGTAAGAAACTTATCCTCTACGCCAAATTTCACTTCCGTACCTACCTTCAAAAGGACACAACACATTTTGGATTTGATTCAGTGGATACAAGACTGAGTATTTTTTGTCGTTATTGGCTCCTTTTTGAAATGGCTGAGAAGAGTGAGTATCGTCAGTATTCAGTCAATAATTCAAAATTTGGATTCATTGTACCACCTTGAAATGAACATCAGCTGATGTGTTTATTATGCAAAAGTTTGTTTTCGAATGAGGCTATGAAACCTTAAAGATTTAGTGAACATTTAAATGATAAGCACGAATAAAAGGCTAATGAGGGCGTGTATTTTTCTGAAAGTTAATGGGACAATATGCGAAGCAAACGACCGTTACATCACTTTTCCCGAAGGCAACAAATCAAAACGACAAAGGACCTTTTGATTCGTAGAAGCCGTGTATGATATCGCAAAATATGCAAATCCAGATACCATAGAAAAGACATTGATTTTACCTGCAATTAAGGTAGTAATCACAACATTAATTTAGAATTATGCTAGTGGAATCCTGGGATCAATCCCCGTCAGCAACAAAAATGGCTAATGATATCGAGACAAACCTGTGCGACGATCTGAAAAATTGCAAATTCGCCATTTTGTTGGATGATCCCACCCTGCGACATAGCAAGGTCTTACTCTTGGTATATGTGCGCTAGGTGAAACGAACTTCTGTTGCAAAGGAACTTTTATTTGCGCGATCTCTAGCCACTGACACCAAAGGCGTATCTATTATTGAAGTATGAAAGGGATTTTTCAATGAGAAAAGCACCCTCTTGAATGATCTAAATGCTTGTGCTACTGATGGTGCTCCAGCAATGATCGCTAAACAGCGTGGTTTTCTTAGCCCATCTGAAAAAACGAATCACCTGGAATGATTTCAATTTACTGTGTAGTCCTCTGACACCATCTGGTGTCTAGAAGACTGAATAAGCCCCTGAACTCTTCACTGCATACCGTGGTCAGGGCTGTGAACACATTCAAAGCTCATCCCCATAATGATCGTCTATTCTCCCAGCACTGCCATGAGGATGACGATAATTTGAACGGCTTCTTCACCATACTGAGGCTTGTTGGCTCTCCAAACGTAGCACTCTGCAGTGTTTTATGTGATACCGTCATCGAACATAAAGAAAAATTGTATAATTTACTCTGCAGGCCCATAACGTCATGAAATCATGGTATGTCATATCTTTGTGATTTCTTGGGGGAAAAAATCAAATGAATCAAAAGCTGCATGGTCAGGATTTGAATCTGGCTAAAGCAAAAGGAATCATCCTTTCTTTCATTGATAAACTGGCACTATTTAAAAAAACATCGGCCAGCACGACCTGCACCAGTTTCCTTGTCTGCAGAAACTGGATAATCATCTCGATGACTCAGCTCATGAAACCTACTGCGCATCTATTGTTGGAGTCAAGGCAGACATGTCAGTGGATTTTAAGGATTGCGTGAACTTGCTGTCTCAGAATGGGTGATTGAGCCATTTCACATTGGTGTGACCACATTACAAAAATCGTCGCTGAGGGAACTGGTTGACATGCAAATTGACTTCAATGCTGAGGTCAAGTTTCATCGTGTGGGCTGCGAGATTTTCTGACTTTATGGACAAATTTCGTATCCCAAACTATGGGAACAGAAAAAATTGTTTTTGCTGGCCTTTTCAACGTCACATCTTGGAAAAATAAGGCTGGAGTGCTGTGCTCCAGGCTTTTAATGAAGGAAAGGGGAGCCGACTGGATTTAACGACGAGAAAATATCTCAAACTTCTTTCCAATAGCTAAATAGATATTAATGCCTTAGTCAACTCCAACCAGTCACATGGTGCATACTGAACTCTAGTCAGAATGGACACTAACAACATTGTCATTTTAAATGCAATTCGGTAATGTTACACAATATTTTTCATTATTTCAAACTGTGAGTATTTCAATACTGAGTATTATCATGTGACGCTGTCTCCAGTTGAACCAGATTGCGTTCTACCATGTGAATGTATTTTCCATTGATTCCGGTCCTTTGTTACAAAATTTAGTTGGTCTAAAGTTAACTGTGACCAAACGTCGACGTTGTCACACCAGCAAACATGGCGTCCTCGTTTTCTCTTTCCTTTCTACTATCCCGTCTAGACATACCTTAGATAATCCAGTTTCAGCCCTTTAATATGCTTAAAGAGTTTTAGTACTTTTGTCTTCATTACTTGAATGACTCCTGTCAGTGTTGTGACCTTGAGGAGTTTCTTAATTAGGATGTGGTCTGTAATGTGAGTGTGCTGCCAGTCATGAATCTCATTATATCATTTTGAAATGTTTCTATTTTAACAACAATGAAGTTGTCCAGTTAATGCACTCTGCACCATAAGGTACAACTGGGAGTATGAGTATATCGATTCGATATTTTCTAAATATGTCAACATCCACTACAAATTATATCCCATATAATATGATAGAGTACTTGAAATATACGAGCCGTAGCTTAATGGTTTGTGAAATTACTGCACAGTAACCAAGAATTCCGGGCTTGATTCCCCGAGCGGGCGACTTTGGAAATTCACAAAAGAAAAAGCCATTGGTTGGCGTCAGGAAGGGCATCCGGTCAAGAAATTCCTCACTGCCAAATCAAAGTCCTTCCAAAGGGCACCGTCTAAGCCCCAATTGCTTAATAGGAGCCGTGGCTTAATGGTTAGTGCAACTGGACAGTAACCAAGAATTCCGGGTTCAATTCCTAGAGCGGGCGAGTTTGGAAATTCACAAAAGAAAAAGCCATTGGTTGGCGTCAGGAAGGGCATCCGGTCAAGAAATTCCTCACTGCCAAAGCTAAGTCTCCGTGAAGGGCACCGTCTGAGTAAAAAAAGTAAAAAAAAGTACTTGAAATATATGGTTGACAAAGTCTGTATTTTTAGTTAATCAGTTAATGGCTTTTCATGTTCTATAAATGACTTAAATGACATTAAATCTTCAATTAAAAGGACAAAATTACAAAATCCAAGTTTATGGATGGAAGTAGTTCTCTAATTACATTACCTAATCAAACATCGATTGATTTCATGAAATTGTCTTTTGTTCCTTTTCTGGGTTGGGGCACTCAAATTGTTTAATTTTTCAAAGGGGGTGGTAGCTAAGACGAGGTTAGGAATCACTGTTGTACATGCTATAACCGTATCCATGGAAAAATTGAATAATATATTTTCAAAGTTATATTCATTGCTATACCTCTTTGTGTAGTAATTAATATCAATTTTTATTAAGGTGTCCAATTTTTATTAAGGTGCTTTAAAGAATATTCTATGCTCAAACTGCAATGTATTTTAAGACGATTTCTACACTGCAGTCAGAGTCCGGATATGCAATATTTCCTGTGTTGCTATAGAATACTGTAAGACGTGTTCAGACAACTCAAGATACTTTTTTTGTTTTAATGTAATTCTCCCCCTGTAGCTGGGGCTCAGACGGTGCCCTTCAAAGGGACTTTTCTTCAGACAGTGAGAAATTTCTTGGCCGGACTCCCTTCATGACACCAACCAGTGCCTTTTTCTTTTGTAAAGTTTCAAAATGTTATTCGACTGCTCGGAGAATCGCACCGGAAACCTCTTGATTACGGTGAAATTGAACTAACCATTAAGCCAGGGCTCCTCTAGACAATGCAGGACATTGTGTTAAATAAATTAAATAATTACTTTTATTTTACATATTATGGGACGTACCTACAATATAGGTACTTTGATGATCTCCATAGAGCAAAATGCAATACTGCAACATTCTCCAGTACGTCTTTAGCCGACTTGTCTTAGAATAGATCTGAGGATAAATGATCGCAATTGAATATTATCACGAAAATGTTTGCTTCATACCATTAGGCACCAAAGTTTAGAAATCTTTTACCATGGGGTAGAGATTACACAGGAAAATGGAGCAAAGAAAGAAGATTGGGTTTGGTGGAGTCAACAGCGCAATACAGAAGTAAAGGTGAAAAACCAAAAAGATTTCATTCAGTTATGACCTATCTGTGACCATCTTAAGAGCTCAGGCCTGCTTCAAGACAAAAATAATATATGAAATTAAATACAGAAGTATATCCTGGGATTAAAAAATACTGCTTTTTTGCCTTCGTGAGATTACAGATAATGTACAGAAAACAAAAAAAATTATGTTTGATAGGCATATTGTTGTTAAGTTTAATTTACATGCATAGATATTAATAGTGTAACTAAGACCAGTAAAGGATTTCAGCTATATTCTTTTCTTCCTACATACATTTTTTGTACAGAGATACCGAGTGACTTAAATATGGTCAAAACAACTGACGCTTTTAATTGCGTGTTTGAAATTCCAATTTCATTTACTAGTAGGGTGTTACTGTCAAAACAGTATGAAATAAGTGCTAATATTTTATTTGATATTGCAGGCAATATAAGTCCGATAATCTAACACAGATTTTACCATGAAATAGACCGTTTAAATTTTCTCGATAGTAATAGGTTGCTTCTGCTTTTACTCTTCTTTGTCAAGACAAGTCAGTATGAACTGGTAGAAATTAAAACCAAGAGACTAAAAACAAACAGGTCGAAAATCAGCTGTTTTCCATGTCGGGGAGTTTTGGGGGTTTGTTTCTGGGGGTTTTTTAAAGGGTTTTTTTATTTACAAAAAGTATTTAGGTAGAACAATAAGGTTTATTCTTCGGCACAATCAGGGTTTACAGGTTTGTTAGAAAAATTTGACTTCCAGGGGCTTCTCCGAGAAGCATTGCTCCTCAGCTCACCTTACAAGGGATAACTCTTTGGTCTCTGAGAGGCTCATGCTTGCCGCCAATTTCGAAAAGTTACGATCAGCGATACAAAGACCATAGTGAGTTGTGAAATGCTAGTTCTTCGTTTTGTTCAGACGAGCATTACGCTAAAATGGACGCCTAATATTTCAACCTGGTTAATCACCACTCCAGTCCGTGGTAATGACTTTAAACTGCATTCGTTGGTTAGCCTCTTGCTCGTGAGATCTAGGGTTTTAGTGAGAATGGAGTTACCCCTTAATTACCACTACTCTCACTTCCACTCTGACCCGGAGTGGTAACCTACTTGCAAGGGTTCCAGATATGGGTTAAGTAACTTTCCTGGATACGACTTTAAACTACATCAGCGCACCACTGACAGAGTAGGGTAGAAATACTTCAGAAGTGATTTGGTCTCACTGAGAAACTGGTGGAGTATGGTGGATTCTGACGGTTGGCATACATATGGCACAGCCAAATAAATAGTGGCAATCAAACTCTACTTTGTTTAGAATTGCAACCTGCTGAGAGCAAAGTCAAACCACTTAAGTACCCAGTCAAGAAAATGTAATGAAGACGAAAATCTCTAGTAAAAGAGCTATAGTGCCTGAAGATGTGCCCCTCCGGTCGGATGGCACTCAACTTGCTACTGAGGAAGGGTTCAGCTCTGGATTTAGTAATTCTAGCAATAATGAAGCTGTTGTACTAAAGTCGGCGTACTATAGCTGACACTGCAGAGAACGGAAAACCAAAGCAGCTGCATAAAAATAAGAACGGCACAGTTGTAGGGTAGAATGTTAAAACTATAGATCAAAGAAATCTGAAAGGTGTAACAAATGGAATGGACAGAATAAACTTAGACATACTCGGAATTTTTTTTTATTTAATTTTTATTTAATTTGATTCTGAATTGAATACAAAGAATAAGTATCGAAGCAGGAAACTTATTATTTTTTTTTGTTTTGTTTGTTTTAACGTCATTTTTCCCCCGTGTATGAAGTTATCTTCAATAAACAGATTAAAAAACGTGATAGCTTAAAAAAGATTCACAATTCAGAGAAGACAAATCATAAACATGTGAATGGTTTTTCTAATATTTTTATCTTATCTATTGAGAGAACAATCTCAAGTTTAGTGGTTTTTCTTCTATTCATTTGACCAGGCACTGTTTTCTAAAGTGTCACGCAATCTGTATAATTTATGTTAACTTACCCTGACCTGGGTTATTTTGATTGACGAATTGTCCTTCTTGCTTTCTGCTTGTAACGTTACAAAGAACAGGTTGGACTACGAACTAGAATGTCTCCAAGGAAATTTGCTAGGAAAAAAAATAGAAATTCGAAAACTGAATACTAGTGTCTAAAAAATAACTGTGTGTGTGTGTGCAGCACTATTTAATATTTTAAAGGTACTGATTGGGCAAAAACCTTTGTGTTTTTTATTCTCTATCTGGTGGATGAAGGTTGTCGAGATTATAATCAGCGAATTGGCTACCTCTACCTTCTCGATCTAACACAGTAGCCATTATTGTCTCTTTGCAACTGTCGATTCTTTTCAAATATTTAATAGATTTGGATTTAGGTTTTAGAGGATATTTGTCCCTGTAAAGCTAGCTTATTTTCTCAATTCTGGTTGGAGTGAAAATAAATACTTTAAGGCTGGAAGTACCAAAATCCTAAGATAAGTTCAATTTCTAAATTTAATTGTTAATCTTCTAATAGTTCACAGTAGGTCCCATGAACCCTGAAATGATTTTTCGTACGAGATCGTTTCTCGATATTTCTGTGTAAGTAATGCATCCGGAAGGACATGAAGGGAGCTGGATCAGAAGAAGATGACGCCCTGGATCCAGCATCTTGGAGGAGATCGACTGCCACAGCGTCCCCACACTGAAAGTGGGATAAATCTAGAAGAAGTAAGAAGAAGTAGGCCTTTAACTTAGGTCATTCAGTTGGGATTCTTTAAAACCTTTTTTAGTTCTGCTCTGGTTTTGTTCTATGAGACTGTTTCTCGACATTTCTCTGTAGATCTTCAATTCAGATACTTCAATTAAGATATTTTCAAGCCTTATTCGGGCCTGCTCAGGCTTTGTCCTACGAGATTGATTTTCGATAATTTCGTGTAGAAAATTAACTCAAATGGTTCGACTATCTGAATCTTTTCAAAGCCTCGTTCAGTTATGCCTTGATTTTATTCTAATACACAACATTTGTGTAAAAGTAACANATAAATCTAGAAGAAGTAAGAAGAAGTAGGCCTTTAACTTAGGTCATTCAGTTGGGATTCTTTAAAACCTTTTTTAGTTCTGCTCTGGTTTTGTTCTATGAGACTGTTTCTCGACATTTCTCTGTAGATCTTCAATTCAGATACTTCAATTAAGATATTTTCAAGCCTTATTCGGGCCTGCTCAGGCTTTGTCCTACGAGATTGATTTTCGATAATTTCGTGTAGAAAATTAACTCAAATGGTTCGACTATCTGAATCTTTTCAAAGCCTCGTTCAGTTATGCCTTGATTTTATTCTAATACACAACATTTGTGTAAAAGTAACATCAGTGGAAAGGAAGCAATTAGAAAACCCTTAGAAACAAAAAGAAAGACCTTTAAGAAAGACATTTGACGTTCATGATGCCGTTACCATTTTCGAAGTTAATATTAAACCTACCAGCCTAACCTATCAGCTCTCATACCTTCAGTAGTTCTTTACACCAGATCGACAGCACACAACATATGTGTAGAAGTAACATCACTGGAAAGGAAGAAAATAGAAAATCCTTAGAAACAAAAAGAAAGACCTTTATTTAACGTTCATGATGCAGTTACCTTTTCCGAGGTTAATATTCAACCTACCAGATAAGTACTTGATACTTTAAAAATGAGCCTAAAAAATCCTGTTCTGAGAAAGTTCAATCAATCAGAAACATTCCTTGCATCATTGAGATAAAAGATTAAGGACAAACTGAGTTGTCGTTTTGTGTATAAGGTTACATGTTCAGGATGTAACTCTCATTATACCGGTCAAACAAGGCTACATCTGATAACACAATCTGATAACAATCTTTATTGCTGAATCATCTCGCAGCCTTTCATCACTGGTGGGTTTGACTGCAGGGTATCAAGAGCTTTAGTATCATTCGCGTGTGTGTTGACGATGAAATGAGACATAATCTTGAATTGGATCTTAACTATCCTGCCCACCTACACAGTGCATATGTGGGTAGCACTCTGCCCCCCGAATCCTGTACCGTCTGAGAGCACTTAGTCTCTACTTATCAATAAGAACTGTGGCAATCCTTTTGTATAAACACAAAACCACAAACCAAAATAACACCAACCCTCTGCCCTCGCAAGAACTGTGTCATACAATACTGATCACTAAAATGCTACCTGTCCCGTGGCACGATATTAAATAAAGTACATAGAATAATTTCATTTTCGCAATCAACTTGGTTAAACCCGTAAATCAAAACTATCTTTTAATTACTGTTTCGTTGTATTTTCAGGCAACCTTTTTTCACTTCTTTAGGAACGGCAGTAGTTTTTCTTCATGCGCCTTTATTTGCAATACTTCATCAAGAGGCAGTTTTTTTCTGTTATGTCTATTTTTATGAGTAATGTTTTATTCGAAATTGCAGATGGCAATATATTTATCTGTTTAATTAGTTATTTCGTTTGTACTTCTTAAAATTGAAATAATTGAACAGTATTTTATTATTTTTAAGGACCTGCTGCCTCTATTTCTTGTACCACGCTTCCTTGCACCACATGTACCACCTGGCTCAGTATAAATGGCTCCCTTCTACTGACAATACAGTTCAAGCACCATGTGCCATAAACGAATACAGTTAGGAAGAAAGATTGGCATCTACTGAAGTGCTTTTGCCTGGAAAATGAAAGAGAAAAATACTATACTACCTACTTTTATAGCAGCGTATTTGGTGAACTATCAAAATTGTTGAGCTGTTCAAAAGACCAGCTTGAGCGAAGAAGGTGATTTACGGGGACAGTTTTATGAAGCTTTTAGGAAAACGTTTAAGCAACGATTTGACCAACAGGATCTCAGGCTTTTTCAGTCTGTTAAAAAAGACTTGTTGATTGCTTCAAATAAGCAAATACTGCTAATCTTGGATATTCTGTAAAAGGTATTGATAGGCTGTTTGATAATATCGACCTTAAAATATGGAGAAATAAGCTATAGGGAAACTATGTTATGCTTTTTGACAAAGAAGGGAGTATATTATTCCAGAGAACTACTACATTTAAACCCTGTATAACTATGTCACTTCGTTTAGCAACACCAACAAGACGTTTTAGTGCAACAAGGAGGCTTAGGCTTTGGCTTCGATCAACAATAGTAGAAAATAGTTTTAATAACCAGTAGTGGCCCAGTGGTTAAATTAGTAACTTACCATGTAAGAGGTTTCCGATTCAAGCCTCAACCACTTCCCTGAAAATACTGGGCCCTATTCGTTGTTTCTATGTAAGTGGATTTTAACAAAAAGAAACTTAACCTAAAGCTGCAAAAAGGCAAATCCTGCAGCTATTGAGATTTCCACGGACAAGAATATGCCACATCGAATGGATTTGGTCAAATCAGAAATGATCGTGATCGATGAATGGGATCTAAATTCTCCACAGTCTCGTTACAGAAAAGAACTTTCTCAGACTACGCGAATCACATATTCCAGCTTATGCCGATACTAATCCAGGGAAACTGTGAAGGCTGGTTATGCGCTTATCCAAGTCAGTTGAAGTACAATCTCTGTTTGATGATGGATCGTCAATCACAAGTGCAACTATGCTTCGGAATAGCGTTTGATCGTGTCGATGACCACAAAGCCAACGAGGAAGCATTTGAAAGAATTAAAAACAATACAGAAGTGGCAGTCAATAGAAAGAACTTATTCTTGGATAAAGACTGAATCTCCTAGGAGATTCAGAATGGTTAACTGAAACTGAAAATCCATTATTGAAACTCTGTATGTAATTATATGCACTGTTTATGATACTATTTACAAGAATATAAAAATCGCTATCTATTTATATTCTCTTCTTATTTTATAATGTCCATGAGCCAAACTGTGAACCCCATCATTCAAAAAGTACCGTTTATCGTCATTCACTGACAACGAAATTTTGTTCTGTGCAATTGTGTAGAGTTGGTGTTTTGAAGAGCGTGCAAAAACCATTTTACTGTGCATGCGGTCATCCTTGAAGAGACAATCCATGTACTCAGAGAATCTCACATTGTTTTTGATAACTGATAATTTCACTCCTTTTGCTTTATTTACTTCGTCATGATCATTGTATCTGAATCCGTACATCTTTGGCTGTAATTCAACAAACTCTTGCGTGGGATCGCTCTGCAACTCATCTTTCATTTTTCCTACTATTTTTGTTGTCTTTGCTATAGCAGATGTGATTTGGAGGGTAATCACTGAAGTCAAATTGGTTTTCATGTTGTTTAGACATGTCTTGGTAGATATCTGTGGTCTGATTGGCATACGCCAGCGAGTCTGTGTCAGTGAATAAGAGTTTAGATTGCTTGTCAGGATAAAATTTTTTAATAAAGTTGTAGTGAAAGTCATACATTAAAATTCTGCTGATGTCCAATAAAGAAAAACAGTGTAGATGGGGCAGTTTAAGCAGAGTGAGATTTTCAGGCGTTCCCCAGCAACAAGATGTTTGTGAAATATTGTAAAATTTTTAAAGAACGGCTGTGCGGCAATATTTTTAAGCTTGAAAGCAGATGTGACAACATCAATGGTTCGACGGTTTCTTAGATCCTCCATAGTCTTCCCGAATACAGAATTATTTAGAAACTTAAAGAAATTTATTTCAAAATTTGCGTGCAGTTTGCTCTCTGTGCAGTGTTGAAGTCAATATATGGTTTAAGCCATGCAGATTGGGTAAATTTGAGTGTGAACTTTCGTAGCTTCATACCAAGTGTCAAATGGAGCTTTAAAATGCGGTAGTGCACAGCATAGGCTTTCTTATCTCTCAGATTTGGAACCAATTTTATCGTAGATGACATCAGTGAAGAACTTTTCCAAAATTTCTTGTTGCTTGATAGAAAGTTGATCAGGGTGGATTTTTATTTTCTCCGGTGCTAAGGGGTACTCGTTATATGCATCATGTAATTTTCAGGGCAGTCTAAATGAACTTCAAGGATGTATCCAGTGTTTCCTTTACCTGAGACTTTCAATACATGAAGACCATCGAACTGCTCATCTGGAACCCATTCGAAGTTTGAGGTAGGGAGTGGCTGGCTCATTGCCCAGCCATAAAGGTTGTTGGCGTTGAGGTAAATTAGATATTGTGGAGGTGCAGTTGGGTTAAGGTTTTTGGTACCGGGAATATTTGCTTTGGCGTAGCGCTGACTGATCATGCTTATACCACCTCTTATGCCTTCTTCGACAAACAAGTGCTGGTAAAGGTCAGTAAGCAGGTCTAACTCGACAAGTAGAACAGATTTATAAAAAGTTTTGTTAAGAATTTAATGAAATAATCCTGAATGAGTACAATAATGACATGGATTCAAATCGTAATGCTCTTGGCACATATCCCGAAAAGCTTCGAAAACATCTGCTAGGAGCAGGACATCTGTTAGAAGGTAGCAATTGTGGTAGTCTTTGAGATCCCTCATCTTGCATTTGGTAAAGACTTGTTTAGCATGATTGTAATCCTCCTCACTTATATGTTGGTTGGTAAGAGTGTTATAAAAGACTTCCCGTGGTGGTAAGGACGTTTCATGAAATTTATCAAAATCAGTCATACATATATATATACATATATATATATATATACATATATATATATAGTCGTAATGGTAAACACCCTTCCGCAGCATCCATTCTATCTGTTCATCAACTGCTGCTTGCTCTGTTTTGTTGAGTTTATGCTTCCCATGACGATATTGATTGTTATTTTTCTGAGCATTACTGGCAGCAGCAATGTCTAGCTGATCTACTTTCATTTCCTTTACATTCATCTCGGTTTCAGATACATTACACTCACTGCGTCTTTTGTGCTCTGAGGAGTCATGACAGTGCATGTCATCATTTAGCTCCATCAACTCTTCTTTTAAGTCACTAAAAACTAGATCAGGTTCTTCACAGTCAGAATCATCAATGAAATCTGACAGATCTCCTTTATCTTCATCTTCTTCACACTCACAAATACTAACCTTCAGCAACATGTCTTGCTCTAAAAACATTCGTGTTCTGGCAAATTTAATCTGTTCTAAGTTTTTTGTCAGATCTCCGAGACTCGCATGCATAAGCTGGCAAGAGTCGATTAGAGTTACACCACTTTATTCATGAATAACTGATCAAGTACTACTGTTTGTAACAAATAAAATGGAGTGTAGGTGCACCCATTTATATAATAAACAGGTTCTGCTGAGTCATTGTGACTCACCTTTTTGAAAGTGCAAGCTCATCACTTTTGCGTCTACCATTTTAGTTTCTGGAACTGACCAGTAGAAACTCTGCTTATCCATAGAATATTTAAACCAATAGGAATGTTATAGAAATCTCTGATGATTCCGCGGGCGCCACATTCGAGGATAATTAACTGAGACCCAAACTCCTTTTTTATGTGAGGACTTCATATATTTTAAATAACTGTCTCAAAATTATCTTAATACTTTCTACAAACATTCTTTTAACTTTTCCTAAGATACCAAAATTTGCGCTGCTATTTAAACATGTCACGATACCCTATTTTTTTCTACTTATTCATTCTAAGATTCTTTTGTTATTGACAAGTGGTGTCTCTTACATTTTCTCATATACACCTTTCCTGTTTTCTTAATTTTGTATGATTCTGTTTAATCCGTAGTTCCTGTTTAAATCCATATATACGCTATAATCTCACATGTAGTTTTAGTTTTAGTCTATGCGATCAGCTAGCTCTAATTCTGTGTTCTCTTTCGGGAGTTCACATTTGATTGTAACAAAACCTTTGAAAATCAAGTTGTAGTGTTTTTTTGTTGTTGATACCGCTCGAAGCTATCTGCCATCACAATTAGTGACAGAGGAGTAGGATTAAGATTAATTAGAGCCCAGGCGAAAAGATATCTAAGGTTCTGGCCTACGCGTATGACATATTGGAGCAGCAGAGGAATAGAAGAGAAACAGATTTACAATTTCTGTAAACCACGTACATAATGAATTAAATAAGAAAAAAGGTTGTTACTAAAATAAGTCCGGAAATGAACATTATCACTTAAACTTGTGATAATTGTGGTATGACACAAAATACACTTAACGAGTTCCTGTACATTTAAACGAGCTCAGCAACACTGTAACAACAGGAGTGGCTTACGTAAACGATATATATAACGAGAAATTTAACGACGATTATAAAACGAGAATTGTAAATATAACAAGAAATTGCACAATAACTAAAAAGTTATGTTTGTCTGAACGAGGCTAAATTTCTACGTCAATGAATGTAGAATTATACAATGGGGTGAGTAAATGTGCTCTAATTGGTTGTTAATAAGGTTCAAGAACATTTCTTTAAAGCTGATTGGCTCAAGATCTCCCATTTTGATTTGAACAATAATTGGAGCCACTATGAAAATTTTCTCTAACATGATTGGGCTGGAAAACAATAAAGATAGTTCATGGCTTCTGATTGGCTGGTTGGAAGTCTCTGGAATATTCTCTTGATGTTGATTGGCTCAAGTTCGGTTAACTTGGAAATTTTGTGAACCCTCATTGGCTGTAATAACCATTTAAAATTAGATCTAGACCCAGTAGTCAGACTCAGTTTATTAGTTTGAAGGACTTTCGGGTGGAGGATTAAAGGTGATTTGCCTTAATTGCCCTAGGTTTTTTAATAGGGTTTTGACCAGAAATTTCAATTCCCAGTTTAAATTCCCATTTCCCTACTACTTACAACGCACAGTCATTCTTTGGTTTGACTATGATTGATATGACCTGTAATGTGAAAACCAGCACCTTCAATACAATTGGTCAATGCTATTGATACAGATAACTGTTATTGAATAAAATATTCCTTTAGATGGAGAATTCCATTTCGTCCAATCTCAAAATAGAATCTTCGATATTTTTTGCATTGCTGTATTTAGATTCAAGAAAACGGTCTGGTTTAGATCAAACAGAGACAGAATTTTTTGTAATAAACCAAGAAAGAAATTTGCAAAATTTGTTTATTGCCACCTGAGTCAACTTGCTTATAAAGTCTTTTTACAGAAAGATTAGAGCTCTCATTCATTCTCATTCGATGAATTTAGTTTTGATTAGGAGTTTTCCCAAGTGGTTCGTCTTTTTTGTCTTTCTCTTCAGTGATTGATGTCTGATTCTGGCCTTGACTTCATTTTCCTTGACTAACTTGAGAGTGTATAAGAGTAAGTTGCTTAAACTGCCACTAAATTTCTGTTCTTAGCTGTTTGACCCACTTTGGTTTTTTTAAACATTTCATATAGTT
This sequence comes from Morbakka virulenta, assembly GCA_003991215.1. NCBI lineage: Eukaryota > Metazoa > Cnidaria > Cubozoa > Carybdeida > Carukiidae > Morbakka > Morbakka virulenta. Next base: position 623,829 of record RDPX01000373.1, read on the forward strand.
CACTTATTTATGTGGTTTTATCTTGCTCAGATGTATAACTTTATATACCTGGATCACTTGTGTAGTAGTCGACCTGAATAACTTAACTCTAGCTGACTTACCTTTATCCAAAGTAAATAGTCGAAAGTTTTCATTTCAGAGTCTTCAGCAACTACCACCAAAACCCAATGTAATATAGCTATGTAGGCAGTCAGAAAAAGTCTTTTTATTTGATTTTATTGTTTAACAAGGAAAGCTATGGCCTTGTTGATTTTGGTTAAAAAAAAATTACAGGGATTATTAATTTGCTGTATCATTCAGTCAGGCAATCCCCTCTGCATACTAGGATACTATTACTCATTCCCTCCGATAAATATTACTTTCTTCATCCGTGCATTCCAGGCTTAAAGGAGGTCTAAATACCATCTAGAAAACCCCCCACTTTTTTAGACTGGTAATAACATAGGTCCTAACTTTTGTTTGGATGCTTGCCACGAAATAACTTCGAATTTGGCCAAAAACTTCCTATGTTTTGTCCAACTCCTATCCAGGTAGAACAAATCACCATTGGAACTATACAACCTCGATACTAGAGAACTCACTTTTTGACGCTTTGATTTTTGCACCTTGTTACTGTCTACTTTTATCATGTTTAACGTTTTAATCTTTATATCTAAACTAAGAAAAAAGTTTTAAATTATAACTTTTTATTGCAAAGGTGGTAGAATTCGAAAATGAATTACTTCAAATGCTTCTGAATGGAACGCATACCTAACTTTAAAAAGCTTANTTAGTTACAACTTTGTTGACCAAATAGTGATACTGGGCCTATCTGACCAGAGAACATTTTATCCGATAACAATGAACTTTAAAGTCATTGGTATTATAGCATATTTCATAACTCTACCTAACTTTTGTTTGGATGCTTGCCACGAAATAACTTCGAATTTGGCCAAAAACTTCCTATGTTTTGTCCAACTCCTATCCAGGTAGAACAAATCACCATTGGAACTATACAACCTCGATACTAGAGAACTCACTTTTTGACGCTTTGATTTTTGCACCTTGTTACTGTCTACTTATATCATGTTTAACGTTTTAATCTTTATATCTAAACTAAGAAAAAAGTTTTAAATTATAACTTTTTATTGCAAAGGTGGTAGAATTCGAAAATGAATTACTTCAAATGCTTCTGAATGGAACGCATACCTAACTTTAAAAAGCTTATAGGAAACAGTACTCCGACAAAGAGAAAACCCATGAACTCCCCACACTCGGTCACTTCTTGAATATAAAAAAGTACAAAATTTTTGTCCTTTTGTACCATTTGGCTAGTTTAATATTGTCCCAAATGAGGTGACTCTCGTGCAACGTCAGGGATACAGTATGCAGGAATTGTCTGATACTGGGTCAATTAACATCAGATCTTATAGAAATAAATGTTACAAAGCTGGACTTTGTCGCATGTCCCTATACAGACTGATTACCGTATTACTTTCAGTTGATACAAAATATCATGCGAGTTTATGACCGCTATCAAGTCTGTGTTCCAGACTTCTCGATAATCTATTCAATTCAAAAATCTTCGTACACTGCTCTAGCGAGTGATTTTTCTATACCCATACTTACCATACAGAATAGAGCTTTGCAAAGATTTCTAATATTAAAACATAAAAAATAACAGAGATAGAGACAAACTGAAGGGTGTTAAAAAGAAATATCATATTTTTGAATGACAGTGGCCTTTGGATTGTGACGCAACCACCTGCGAAGAAATTTTGAAGCTGTTGATATATGCCACCAGAAATAACAGTAATTCAACTCTTTGCGTAAACCAAATAGCAAATGAAAAATTATCGAAAAGAATAGAAACACAGAGCTGTCTCCTCATAGCATTACGGGAAGACAGTGGCGTAGCATCAGGGCATGCAAAGTATTCAGTAAATACCCTGAGATTTTGGTGGAAATAATCGTTCAAATTCTTAAATTTTGCTTAATCAAGGACTTGAGCATGAAGTAAGACCGTGAACCTTTCCCGTTATTTTACGACGCTAGATGTTTATTCATGGGTTTTCCTTATCAAAAACATGTTTCTCTGGTGAATACTGATCGACACCGATTGGATTGTGATCAAATGCAAAGCCGTAGTCCTTGGATTGGATTAATATTTTGTTTGAGTCATCCCACGTCACGAAATAAGCAGTGAATCTCTTCCGCCTAATTTTAACCAATCAAATTGCCAGGGTAAATTTATCTTTAATTCGCTAAAACAATGGAAAAATAAGCTGTAAAACTTCAGCTTGCAGCCTCATCCTCGATCAAGGTTTTGAAAGACCTCGTTATGAAATATCGTTGCGTCGGGTAACAATGGGAATTGAAATTTGCTTCTCACACTTGCACCGATATAAATGATGTTTACCTCGTAAAAAGTCGGTTTTACAGTAAATAAGAAGCTGAAGAGAAAGTGACCTATGCTTTGGCTTAACTTGCTGACGATTCATGGAAAGTTTGATACCTTGTATGGAGCAAAGTCGTGCAAAGGAGCAAGGGTTTGTCCTTTGTTTTTTGTGAATTTCATACTTGGGCCGTTTGCTGAACATCACGTCAGTTCGAGATAATAATAACCAATGCATATTCTATGTATTGAATTCTTCTCAGTATTGTAATGGACAATTAAAAAGAAAACATTGCATTGCGAATTTTGACTGTTTTCAGCATTAATCACTTGTCTCTATTTAACACTTTCTAATTGATTGAATGAAAGTAATTTAAAAGTTTCCTTTGTTAAAGTGGTAATGTTAAAAGTCATTTACTGTTCACATTCCGGCAATAAATTTTTGAAGTTTTGAAATTATTTCCCAAACAATATATTTTTCCAATCTTGGCCCTTGGTTGAAAGTCTGGTTGAAAAAGGTATTGTATGATTATGAAATTGTTTTGGAGTTCCGGAAATAAAATAGCAGGTGAATGCACACGTGTCCATTCAAAATAGGTGAGTGACGAACCAAGCCTCTCCAAACAAAGTAGTAACTCTTTGATGGACTATTATTTAGCCTATTAATTTGTTGGTATCTATCTACTTTACAATATTATGCCCGAGTCTCTTGGTAATGATGATATTGGAATGTTACTAGGTAAATCATTTTCAAGTGGGTTTTTTTTTTGCTGAAAGACAGGATAATTGAAACTGGGAGACCAAAACCGTGCCTTGACATACTCCAGCCTTGTAAAGGAGGGTTTGTACGCCATTTTATGACAGAATCGTATGAAAGAATTGAATGGCTTTGTGGCTCAGACAATAATAACAGATTGTATTGCTGGCCTTGTGTGTTGTTTATCCCGGGGTATGGAGCAAAACTGGCTGTAAGGATCCGAACAGTTTGAGCAAATCATCGAGAAAACATGGCCTCTCACAGGCGCACATTCATGCAATGATTCAACTCAAAACATTTGGTAAAATAGAATTGATTTTGTGATAGACAGCCAGAGACAACGCTCCATTGAGATTTTCAATGAGAAAGTGAGAAAAAAATAGGGAGAGAATTCGAAAATTAATCGACGCTTTTAAATTTTCTTGGCAAGCAAGAACTTTCTTTCCGGGGTCAGGAGGAGAACGAAGAGTCTAGGAATAGAGGTAATTACGTAGAGCTTCTAAAACTGATAGAACATTACGATGACATTTTAAGGAGTCATTTTTCTAATGCTACTGTGTTTACTGGCATGTCCCCTTAAGTACAAAATGACCTAATTTTCTGTATTGGACAGCGCATGACCAAAGGAGATAATATCCAAGCTCAATAATGCGGGTTTTGTAGCAATTGAGCTTGATGAAAGCCCAGACGTATCGAAGAAGGAACAACTATCTGTTGTTTTTTTAGACATTTCGAATTTCCAAGTTCGGGAACGATTCGTTGAATTTATTGATTCAAACCTTGAGGAGTTTAAAGTCGGGCACAAACTTATTGCTCAGATATGCGACGGTGCTTCTGTTATGTCTGGTGAAATATCGGGAATTAGTGCAAGAGTCAGGGTGAAATACCCCGAAGCCTCGTTTGTTCATTGCTATGCCCATAAGGCGAATCTTGTTCTTTCGCGAAGTGTTCGCAAGATAAACTCCTGCGAACGTTTTTTCTCCACATTAACTTGGCTTTTCTCATTCTTTTCTCGCTCTTCAAAAGGCTCTTCCAACTTACATCAATTTGTGAAACTTTAGGATCTAACTGCGTCCGAAATTCGTTGGAACTCGAATTCTCGTTTGGTCGAAACGATTCATTCTACTTTAAGTAACCTTCTGGCATTTTTTGAAGACATTAGTGATAATCCGCAGCCATTGGATGGTGATACTGTTTATGCTGCAAGTGGATATGTCTCGAAATTGAAGAGTGCTGAGTCTTTATTTTTGCTTGACTTTTTCCAAAGTATATTTCCTCAAACAGAAATATTATTTACTATTCTACAAACAAAGATCTCGTACTGTAATGCAAAGGTCAAAGAGGTAGAGGGTATTATTGCTAGATGGAGGACTGATGAGTCTTTTCATCAAATTTGGCAGCAGTCTGTGATCAATAATGTTGAGTTTGAATCGGAGCCTCCTCGAAAGAGAGTAGCATTTGAAGGCTCGTCAGAACAAAGCTTCAGAAGGCTTTTCTTTGAAATCATTGATCATATTCTGCAGCAAATTGCAATAAGGTTCAGTTCCCTGCAAGCTCTTTCCTTTGTTGAACTTCTTAATCCAGAAAGACTCGAGCAACGTGGCAGAGCATTTCTCAGAGCTGCTTTTTCTTTACTGTTAAATATTTATGGTCCCCACTTTGACCATGTAAAGCTCGAGACAGAGCTTAGAGCTTTTTATAGCTCTGAAGAGTTTTTGACTCTTTTTCCTTATGCCATTCCAGAGATCCTTTTCATGACAGGGTTATTTAAAGCCATGTCGCAGGTGGCTAACCTCTGTGAGTTGATTTTAACGATTTCTATAACTTTCTTTCTCAGCATTAAAGCGAATCAAGAGTGCCTACCGAAACACGATGAGCCAAAATCACTTGGCATCGCTGTCACTCTTTTCTATTGAGAAGAGTCTTCATTCGAATATTTATTAAAAAAAAATCATTTCATGAAGAAATTATTGATGCATTTGCTTCCATGAAGGACCGGAGAATAGACTTGATGTATAAGTGAATTCTAAATAGTTTCAAATTTCAGGTTAAAAATTTATTTCACTTGATTTTCTAGCTCCATGCAAATTTGATTAAATATCTTGTAATATTACATGTTTTTCATTTATATGTCTTGTTTGAATCAAATGTATCAATGTGCTATTGTTTGCCGTGACCTTTATGCACGATATATATATATATATATTGAAGTTAATCCAAATCATTACTAATCCTTTGTGGCCCATTAGCTTTTTCTTCCATAGCAATTTTCAGTTCTCCCTCAATAATTCCTTCTTACTTCCCCCTAGCAGTGAATACTCAATGACGAAAGTCGTGCTACGCCACTACCNTCTAGCTCCATGCAAATTTGATTAAATATCTTGTAATATTACATGTTTTTCATTTATATGTCTTGTTTGAATCAAATGTATCAATGTGCTATTGTTTGCCGTGACCTTTATGCACGATATATATATATATATATATATATATATATATTGAACTTAATCCAAATAATTACTAATCCTTTGTGGCCCATTAGCTTTTTCTTCCATAGCAATTTTCAGTTCTCCCTCAATAATTCCTTCTTACTTCCCCCAAGCAGTGAATACCCAACGAGAGTCGTGCTACGCCATTGCCGAAAGATCATTGGTCTTCTTGGAAAACATAAAGAAAAGAGGAATTTCATAACGGCCATCCTTATTGTAGTGGTTAAAGACAAAAGTGGGTCATATTACCAAAGGAAAGAAGAACTTAAAACAGCTGGCAGGTGACAAGTGGTTGACCTTCAATGAATTGGGTCGCATACTGATGGATCGAACGAGATTCCCACAGAAGGCGAACAGCTGTTCTGATTCAAGTAGCTTCTCGAAATTTGTTTTGTATTATTTTTAATCTTTTAAATATTGTTTTTTTCATCATGTCACAATGGGAAAAGGCAGATCCTCAAATTCCAGGGGTTCATGTACACAGTGGTCAAATGCAACAGTCCTTTTAAGAACGTATTTATTTTGGTGATTTCGGAGAAGAGAAGCCTTTGTGGCAAGACATGGGTGAGGGATTGTTAATTCAAAAACTCTGAACTGAGAAGGGGCACAAAAATCCTTCATTTCTATTTTTGGTACATTAAAAGTGTTTCGACTTCTAACAAATTACGTCAGTCATGCGAATCACATGCGCTTTAGCCAATATTTGAAAACAAAAGAACGATGTGCCATGCAAAGGATGCCACTGGTAATAAGAGAAACAAAGGTGCTTGTTTATTTGGACCTATTTTTAAGTGGTTTTTAATGTTCTAAAATTTCTATTTAGAGTATAAAGGGCACATGTTATACAAATATTCACCGGTGAGTAAAAAAGATAAGCGCCACTATGATCAATTTTGTTAAGTAATAAGTTTGATAAACAGATTCCGCTTAAAATAATAACACTTTGCCAAAAGAGAGAAGGGAAATCCTAAGAAATGAATGGCTTAAGATACATGTAGCTGAGCCATAGAAAGGAACTATAGAGAAAGCCTAAGGTGTTCATCACAGAATCAAAGTGGGGTCGATATTTGTAAATTGCCTGAGGTGAATGGTAATCGTTGTTTTACTGTATATATAGATTTTTTTACTTAATGGTCTGACGTAAAACCTATCAAAGATAAAAAACAACAATATTATTAATTTTTTACATACATATAAAAACTCGAAAAGTTTGAATAGAAGCAGCTCTGCCTGTACATTGAGACATGTATCAATATGTAGCCACGGCTGCTTCTCTATTCAAATTAACGATCAAGCCCAGAGTTAGTCAGCAGTGTTACATATAAATGGAAATTTCTTACTCGTGACATTTGGCGTGTAACAAGCGCATACTGGGTCTTTCATTGATGGAACCCCTGGTAAACAGTGGGCCCATTTTTGTCTTTCACAGATATCCACCTATGAAAGACCCGAAAGGAAGGAACAGATCGAGAAAAAGTGGGACAGAAAGCACGCAAGACACCATAAAATGCAAGACATACGGATCGCCCCTCCAGGACCCTCCGTGGGAAGGTCCTTCCTCTTGGGTTGGTCATCAGCCAAAGCTCAAGCATCTCAAGACCATTTGTCCTGCATGGTTGGGCCCCAGAGCCGTAGACCCGACCAAGGAGAGACCAGAGCTCTACATTTGATCTTAGCCAAAAGGCCAAGAAGCGATAACAAGCGCATACTACGCACAGACTAACGGTCTTCTCAATAAGCAGAACAGAAAAGTAAACAGCTTGTTAATTAAGGTACTGGATAGCATCTGCAGATTGGTCACATGTTATTGAAGGTATGCTCTTTGCACTGCTTGCCGCAAGCATGAAAAAAACACAAAGCATTTCCACTTCGAGCTTTTATACAACAGGAAGGCACTATCACCTGTTAATACTGAAAACAATACAAAGGAAATGTCAAATTCACAGGAACTTTTTGAAAAACAAATGATTGATCCAACACTGAAGGTAGTAATACCTCTACCAAACCAGATTCACAATAAAATTGAACGAAATATTAAAAAGGCACAAGAAAAGCAGCCTTATGATTATGACCTTCGGAACCTTAAAAGTAATGATATTGAGGTTGGAGATCAGCTTTTTTGGATGAAAAATTAGCGTAATTATAGACAAGGGAATAAATGGACATACAAATGTCTTGGATCTTGTACGACGCAGAGCTTGGCTGACCACAGTTAAGCTTTATCAAAGAAACAAAAACACACTTTTCTGTGAAAAGAAGTTCAACAAGCGTCTTCTTTAGCCTTACAAAGGTGATCACCTGCAGGATGAGAGAGACAGGATTATTGACCAAATTAAAGAATTTGGGGTTTACAAGAGGATTTCATTTACTTGCAAAAAGAAAACAAAAACATTTTGACGATTGAAAATGATTGGTATAACGATAGAATAATAGACTCTGTCCAAAAGCTTAAGCAATATATTTAGCTTCCAGTTAGTTCTTGATTCTCAAAATTTCAAATTCTCCTTTCAGAACAATTACCAACGAGCAAATATAGTTACTACACGCTGGAAGCAATCATTTGGTTCTTTCCTTTTTTTCCCTGGGGTTGTATTCAAAGTTGTGACAAGCTAAAAAAAACCACGCTACTCGGTTCATGGTAAGATTTGATTCATGCTTTCATTTATGACGACCTGAATAAAAACAGGCTGTTCGATTCAGTATCAAAACTTAAAATGTACTGAAAGTTCAAAGAGTGGAAAACTGGCATAACACTTTTGCCAATTCAAAACCATTAAGATGGCTTCACCTGTGGCGTATTTGGATATGCTGCCGAGATATTGGATGGAGAGTCTTCCGTGGGTGGACAATTAGACGTTAAGAAAAACGAGAAACAATAATATTTCACGGTTGGTTGGAAAATATCTGCGATTGTATCCAAANAAAACAAAAACATTTTGACGAATGAAAATGATTGGTATAACGATAGAATAATAGACTCTGCCCAAAAGCTTAAGCAATATATTTAGCTTCCAGTTAGTTCTTGATTCTCAAAATTTCAAATTCTCCTTTCAGAACAATTACCAACGAGCAAATATAGTTACTACACGCTGGAAACAATCATTTGGTTCTTTCCTTTTTTTTCCTGGGGTTGTATTCAAAGTTGTGACAAGCTAAAAAAACCACGCTACTCGGTTCATGGTAAGATTTATGGCGACCTGAATAAAAACAGGCTGTTCGATTTATGCTCAAGACTTAAAATGTACTGAAAGTTCAAAGAGTGGAAAACTGGCATAACACTTTTGCCAATTCAAAACCATTAAGATGGCTTCACCTGTGGCGTATTTGGATATGCTGCCGAGATATTGGATGGAGAGTCTTCCGTGGGTGGACAATTAGACGTTAAGAAAAATGAGAAACAATAATATTTCACAGTTGGTTGGAAAATATCTGCGATTGTATCCAAAAGTTACATAAACATACTGGCTTGAAATTAATTTGCAGTTTTATTTCCTTTTTTCCAAAAAGCACCTTTTCCTTATTTTGTATATCTTTTTCATCATCTGAAAATTGTGACGAGTTCTTTCGTATTTTGTGGATTTAATGTAATCAGAAATATGAATCCTTTACTGATATTTAGAACTTAGGTCTTCTAAAACAAACCTATTTTTAAAAGCTACTGAACCAAAAAATGACACGTCAAGACCAGAAATGTTTTCTTTAGAAGTAACTGTGTTTAGTTTATTTCAGTGTAAAAAAAACGAGTAAAGAAAACGACCGTAATAAAGTAAAAATGATAAAAATAAATCTGAGTTTATTTTTTTAAGTATTTGGTTTTTGATATTTTAATTTCGAGACCCCCTTTTTATTACCTTGGATTAAAATATTTAAATCACTAGGAAAAAAGTTACAATAAATTAAGACAATAAGTTACAATAAATTAAGACTAGGAAATTAGGACCATGGAGTATTAATGCCTTGCTTCTAATGCTCCGTGACACCGTTGTCCCTTGGAAAGAGTATCATGGAGATACAAAATCGGAAGTTTGTGTATTTGTTTGGGAAGTGTGAAATATATCGAATAGATTAAATTTAATTTGCAATATTGAAATTTAAAAAAATTGACGTACGAAAGAACCTACTGAATGACAATTTTCTTTCATGCAGGTCTATACATTAAAAAAAATATATTTTTTTTCACTGTGTCATGTAAATAGTGCACCGACTATTAAAAAGATACAAGTAAGCAGAATATCTCCTAAATTTTGGAAAGAACAAAACAAGAAATTCTGTTTCAGTAATCTATTTGAAAACAAATCTTTAAAGTACGGAAAGGTGTATCACTAAATAGATAAGCAAGCCTGCAATTACAAATTTTTATCCTTTCAGTGGGGTCCAGGGACGGGCCCCCTGAACTCGAAGCATTTCAGTTCAACTTATAATTGCTCTTAGTTAAAACTAAAATTCGCAACTCTTTTTGTAAACTCTTTCCTTGAACAAAAATGTAAAATTTATCTGACAATTATATTAACATCAACAAAAATTTCGGCATAACATTCTGTTGTTTTGGAGTTGAATTTTAAAGTTTTCTATACCCTTTTATTTTAATATGTAATTTCTATTCAACATTCCATTGCGTTCCCTTGGAGATGATTTAGATTGGTAAGCAATATGAAAGAGACGAGTAACAAACAGGAGAGAAACAACTAAAAGTTGACAAAAAACTGTTGAAGTTGACAGAGTTTTTGTTCTGTGACAAAATGTTCAGCCATAAAAAATACACTCATCAAAACGGGGGCAATTTTCCCCACCCCCAGCGACTACGCTCTGTTTCCAATAGCACCTGTGCTGATCCACAGTTGCAAAATTTAGCAAGTTGCGATTTTTGTTAAAAGAGCGCTTTCATTCAGCAAAAGGACACATGCGACGCACCTTCGCTTTATTTTAAAAGTTTCTTTAATTGTCGATGAAAATGCATACCAAAAATCTTTTGTCCATGAGACGGCCACCCGAGGTAGACGCCAAAACAATGATTCCGATTCCGTGTAAAAGTTGTTTTGAATGGATGAAAAAATAAAGTGATGAATAAATGAAAGCAGGAAAGGATAACACATGTTTCTTGATGCGTGATTTCCTCTGACCCAGTTCTTTTTAAGTTTCAATATCGCTTTTGACGCCATGCGCGGAAATCCATCCCAAATGATGTGATTTTTCAGCCTCTGGGGAAAATTTTGGACATTTTTAAATCTAAATTTCTTTTGGGATTATTTTGGGAGTTTTTTATTTTGCACTGAGGCCCTTGGATTTCCTGGGGCATCCGATTGAGTGGTCAAAGAAATATTGAATCTGCACACTCATGATAAAAACCTTAACTTGGAATCGAAATCTGACTTGGTCTATCCTATTATTTTAGAGAACGACTTTTCTTAAATGTATTTTTCTGAAGTAGTATCTTTGAAAAGAGTTCCAGGTGACCTTTTTCTACTCCAGCCTCCCCCTTGAAACTGTTATCTCAGAGCGGGAATTTAAGTTCACTGACACTAAATTTGAGACTTCTTCGTTGCGTAGTCAAACTCATTTTTCAATTATAGGCTTCTACGTTTAAGAAGAATGGCCTCAGATATTCATGTTTCCTGTGTTGAATAATTAGCTACAGTCAGATGAATGGCGCTGAGGAGGACCGAGGACGATGCAAGCAATAGGAGTGCGTGGAAGAAGAAATACCGAGCAGCCGACCCAATTTGAAATTGGAAGAAGACTGAAGGATAAGAAGATGATGATGAATTAAGAAAGTATTTGAGGGTGGTACAGCGGTTCATTTTTTGAAAGAAGTGGATGCGTATTTTGAAAGTAAATGTGAAATCAGAATTACCAGTTCCGACTTGTACCTTTGGTTAGTCATACTTGAGTCAAGATATCAACCAAGAACGACATCCCAATTTTACGTTTTGGAACACATTCGTTGTTGGTAAATTTCTTCATTTTACATTGCATTGAAGAAGTCCAGCATCTTATCTTGGGAAGAAAAGCCACATTAACTATACTTTTCAGCTATAGTGGGAAAATGTACTAAAGCAGAGATTGAATGGTTTTAGGCTAAGCAAATCGGACCCCTTGAAATTTCAGGGGTAATAAATTCCAGGAAAATTTGAATTCTGTATGAATGCTGAGACAGACATTTTTGACAAATGATAGTAAGCAAGGACTTATTGTAAAAGGTCACAATGAGCATCACAAAAGACACCCTTCAGACCAAGAAGAGGAATTACCACAGCATGTTCTTCAGTGGGAGTTATATTTTTGACACGCTGCAGCAAACTGTTGCGTTTTACAACGCTGAAATTTGAGCAGTAAATCCCTTTTCTCCATTGTATTTAGTGTCAAACAATTTCTTTGAAAAAGTCCAAGGTGAAATCATGCAGACAAGATAGAAATAGTATTAAAGAAGTAAACTGAAGAGCGATCGGTCTAATATTAGAAGAGCAATCTGTGATAGCTTATGGTACACAAGCACAGCGCAAGCCCTTTTCTATTCCTCGGCTATAAAAACCGGCACCCAGATGATACAAAAAGTGTCAGTTAAGAAAGATAGTAAGTGAGGACATCACTTATAACCGTTTATAGCTTTCTGATAGGTTGGGGAGGGGGGACACGATGAACTGAAAGACTTATATGCAGACAAGACGGAGAGGCATTTTGAATCGAAAGATGAGCTCTTTCAGAAATGAAGCGAAGTTCAGAATAGAAAAGCAGCTGAAGGGAGAGACGTCCAGAAATAATTTTAGGAAGCAATGTATGTTTTAGTGAAGGAAGAAAGAAAAGATAAAACTTGAACAAGCCAAACGTTTTCGTCACGACCTTACTGTAACTATTTGTGTCATTTATTTATGTTTTTAAGGCAGTTTTCTTGACAGTTTCCCCCTATAAACCGAGACACACTGTTGATTAATTATTCTTGCAGGACTACATGTTAAGTTAAATGACTGCTATTCAATTTTCAATTCTTTTACTGTTCTTTGTACATGGCTATTTGGAAAATTACTGTCATCTACTTTCTAATTCCTTTCAGAATCATTTTTTAAGCAGAACTAACTAATATTCGACATCTGGTTGACTGTCTAGTTTACAACTTTTTAAGTTGTCTTGTCAGGTTTAACATGAATTCAGGATATTGATCATGTTGTGAGTCGCAAGCTTTTTCTAAGCTACGTTTCATGAAATACTTCTTTCATCGTCAGCCTGACGATAGTAGAAGTATCTCACGAAACGTAGCTTAGAAAAAGCTTATGACTCACAACATGATCAATATCTTATATTAATGGGTTATCCTGAGTCCATAAAGTCAAGAATATTAAAGTTTAATATTGTTATTTTTGTTTATCACCATTACTTTGTGTTTCGCTTCATCTCTTCCAAGTCATTGTGAGATACGATTTTTATATCGCCAAGCACATCGTCCTAAACTTACAAAATTAAGACAATAAAATGTACAGATGACAAGTTGTAAAGAATAACGAAGCAAAATGTACTTAATCAAATCTCCTTTTCGTAACACATCAAAAAACTTTTAATCTCCAACTGTAAAGACAGGTTCAAGATGATGATGATGATGATGATTATTATTATTATTATTATTACGTATATGTATTTACAGGATAGCCAATTCAAAAAATGATATATACAAATATATACAGTATAAATATAAATATAATAATATAAATATAAATAATAAATATATTATTATTACGTATATGTATTTACAGGATAGCCAATTAAAAAAATGATATATACAAATATATACAGTATATAAGGTCTCTTCTTCCATTGGGTCCTGTTTTCTTAATCCTGGAATATATCAAGGAGGGTAGTAATGCCTTCATAAAATCATATATTCCTGGATGGTAAAAGGGAAAGGAGTAATAGAATCTATTAATATTTATAAGCTAAAAACAATATAAAAGCATGATAAAACTAAAGTAAGATCACTATTCAAAGAAACTTAAAAAATTGTGAACATTGGTGGAGCATCTCACATTTAGTGGAAGCTCATTAAAACATTTCGCACCGTAATCGTAATAGTAAAACTCCTTTTGGTTGATTCTAGTTTAATTTTAGTTCTAATTCTAACGTTCAAGGTTTGTCTAGGATTGGTTCCCATGACAAAATAGAAAGTAGTTTGAATTATTATATCGCAAAGTTTGGTGGAAAGAAAGGGCTCATGTTTGTTGTACATATTTAAATCGTTTCACATTTTACTGAAAGTGATACCCGAAGAGCTAATGGAAAGATTTACGAAGTTAACTTTCGAATTTGCTTTGAGATAGTTCACAGCTTTTTATTTCCTTCATGTTCACGGGATATATATATATTATATTTATATATATATATATATATATAGTAATATTAGTAAAGTATACCAATGTTCACTAAGAGTGCTCAATGTTTCCAGAGCGTTTATAAACTAGTAGTGACTGCTAAATTTGTCTGGTTATTTTGTATGCTATACTGGATTTATATATATATATATATATATATATATATATATATATATATATATATATATATATATATATATATATATATATATATATATATATATAAAAAAATCACTTCCTTTTGTCCCCCTATACGTGTATAACCCCACTGTATATGTTTTATCGCTACACAGTGAGCTCTCTCCCGGTAGCTACAGCTTTACCACCTCTCACTTTATATATATATCTTT
>RDPX01000373.1:639419-671224 GCA_003991215.1 Morbakka virulenta
TTTGTTTGTTATTTTGTATGCTATACTGTATATATATATATATATATATATATATATATATATATATATATATATATATATATATATATATATATATATATATATATATATATATATGATAAGCAAATCACTTCCTGTTGTCTCCCGGTACGTGCTTAAGCCCACTGTTAATGTTTTACAGCTTCACAGGCCGATCTTTCCCGGTAGCTACAGCTTTTCAACATCTACCTTTATAAATATTTATTACTATTATTATTATTATTATTATTATTTCCTTCTCTAAAGCTACTGCAAGCCCTAAAATATCACTAGAAAAATTTGCTAGTTACAATTGAAAACACGTTTCGCACTATGAACAGTCGCTATTGCACCAAAAAAATTGCTAACAATCAAATCATTCATCTGTCTTGAATGATTCTGACTGTGGTCTCACTGTCCATAAGGATCGTTTTCTGCATTTCGCAGATAGTCTTTTGTATCGTGACTCTACTCTGGAAAATCATTCCCATGTCTTTCGCGATTTGACGCATTCCACCACCGAGAGCACCAATTATCAAGGGCACAATCATAACATTGTTTCCTGAACGTCTCTCTCTTGTTTCGAAGGCCAGTTGGCTGTACTTTGTCAGTTTTTCCAATCGTTCTGTTGCAATATTTTGTTGCTTTCGACAAGCCATATCGCAAACCCAGATATTCTTCTTTTCTTTTTCTTCTAATATCAGGTCAGGACTTCTTGCCATTGTGGTTTTTCGCAAATTGAATTCAAAATCCCGAACAAGTTTTCCTCGCTAGTTCTCCGACACCATTCTTCGTTCCCATCGCTCTTTGTACCACACCACGACGTTGCCTATCAATGCGTACTCCTTGACCCAGTTGACTGTCACACTCATTAACTCTCTGTTGTGTCGTGCTAGGTATTCACTTTGTGCTAGGACCTTGCACCCAGGAACAATATGTTCAACGGTTTCATCCCTCTCGTGACAAACTGTGCATTGTTTACCTTGGCCCAATCCTCTCGATACCTTCCATGATTTTGTCTCCATTATCTGTTACAGCATTGTCATGGTTGGTGACGTCTTTCGACCATGTAAGTTCTGGTTCAAGCATGAATGACACTTTTTTCTTTGCTCTCGATAAACTTGGCTCTGCTGTTCCTTCGTCTTGTAAGTTTCAATCCTCTTGGACTCTGTGGATTTCTGCAAACTGTTCTTCACTTTCCGCCACGTCACTTTGTATTCTGTCGCCTCGTCAATCACCTCTTTTTCAAGTCGCATCAAGTCACCTTCAAAACGCACCCTAATTCCAACCTCATTCATTGTTGACATCGAGTCAGACACAATAGCATTTTCTTCTTTATTCTCCCCTCTTCTCCATACTGCTCTGATCATTCTGTTGGTCGACTTTGCCATGTAACATGCCACTCGCAATCTCGCTTCCTTGTATGCATCTCTCATTGATTTCAATCCTCTTTCTCCTCTTTCTCCTCTTTCTCCTCTTTCTCCTCTTTCTGTTGTCAAGTATAATCGTTCGTCGCTTGCTTGTCTTCCCAACATGTACTTTCCTCGCAGCTCCTTCTTGATAACTTGGTCTAACTCTTTCAATTCAGCTACAGTAAATTTACACACCTTGATCGCATAAGTTGCAATTGCTTACTTTCATATTGACAGCGACGGGTATTCCAACATCCGTTTATGTCTGTATCTGACTGTATATCTTGGGAGAAATACATAAAGTTTGATTTAATTGCCGAGTTATGATTGACGCATTGAAAGATAAAAGGATGAGTGGCTGAAAAGGAAAACAACGTTCAGTCACGAGAAAATGTCGTAAAATAGGGAGCCGAAGTCAGTTATTATTTTTATACTTAAAAAGTTATAGCGAGGAAGGCTTTGAAATAGGTTGAAACTTTAGCGATGAATGCCTTGACTTTGTTTGAGTGTATAAACGAAGATTTCTATTTATACTGCAGAGTCTTCAATTACTCAATATTTATCAAAAAGAGAGCTAAAATATTAAACTTGAGGAATAACTACATTAACAGCGTAACTGCTAAATTTCATGTGTTTAAATTCATGAGACTTTTAGTTGCACAAGAAATGTATTCATTCATTCTGTTCACTATATGGGTGCGTGTGTGTGTCTGTTTATATGTGTGTGTGTGTTTGTATGTGTGTACTTTTTCTACAGTTTCCTTTTCAGTATGTTCAGATATATAATTTTTTTTGTCTTTTATTTTGCTTCCATTGTAATTAGACTTATGAAGTAACAACAAGCTTCGGAATATTTTTAGAACTTCCGTCTGTGTTTTTGTTATATATATTAATTTTTCTAAAATGAGTTTGTATTGAATTCAAATTGAAATGTATATTTTTAGCATTTAAAAATATTGTAAATTTTTAACTTTGTAGCAAATAAAAACGTACGTGGATACATTGACACTTACATACTGACATCCATACACACATACAAACATACAAACATACAAACATACAAACATACAAACATACAAACATACAAACATACAAACATACAAACATACAAACATACAAACATACAAACATACAAACATACAAACACACAAACATACAAACATACAAACATACAAACATACAAACATACAAACATACAAAACTACAAAAATACAAACNAAACATACAAACATACAAACATACAAACATACAAACATACAAACATACAAACATACAAACATACAAACATACAAACATACAAACATACAAACATACAAACATACAAACATACAAACATACAAACATACAAACATACAAACATACAAACATACAAACATACAAACATACAAACATACAAACATACAAACATACAAACATACAAACATACAAACATACAAACATACAAACATACAAACATACAAACATACAAACATACAAACATACAAACATACAAACATACAAACATACAAACATACAAACATACAAACATACAAACATACAAACATACAAACATACAAACATACAAACATACAAACATACAAACATACAAACATACAAACATACAAACATACAAACATACAAACATACAAACATACAAACATACAAACATACAAACATACAAACATACAAACATACAAACATACAAACATACAAACATACAAACATACAAACATACAAACATACAAACATACAAACATACAAACCAACAAACATACAAACATACAAACATACAAACATACAAACATACAAACATACAAACATACAAACATACAAACATACAAACATACAAACATACAAACATACAAACATACAAACATACAAACATACAAACATACAAACATGCAAACATATATATTATATAAGGCGTTTTGGGACAACACAGGCAGATAAACTCAGAGACCCAACAGAAAACAGAAACTTCACGTATAACATAGAAAGAAACATAATGCGTTGGGAAAAATGAAAAACAATAAATACGATTGTAGATGGAAACATACAGAAAAGAAACACGTAATCCAAGTACGTCTTTCTGATTTGGAGATAAAAAATTGAAAAAGGGATTAATAGATCTTGGTATTATATTTACTACATTAAGACAACTCTCTCGTGTTATTCTCAAAAAGTAAAATGTCAGCAACACTGCAAGACATTTTATAGCAAATTGGTTACTTTGACAAAGAGAATAACGGGGAGGAAAGCCCTAATTAACATGAAAATAATTGTAACTCTTTAGAGATCTTTCAGCCTTTGTTAATCAAAGGAGAAAAATTGTTTGATATAATATGCTTCAAGAAACAACGATTGAAACCAACAGTCATTACTGTGAATAAAAATTCTATAAAACAGCGTCTTTACTGTGTGTTTTTAGTATCCAGAAAAACATCAGCTGATAATGACATGATCGTACACATATTGACGTAATCGTGAAATGACAAACATTGTATCAAATGCCGGGAAAAAAGGGTGATTGTCACTTGTGCCATGCTCCATTAACCGGGTGATGATACCTTTTCCACCTCCGTTATAATGATGTTAAGAAGAGTTGGGCCAAGTGAAGATCCCATTAAAAAACTTTCGATCTGTTCCTAAATTTTATTGTTGAAAGAAAAAGCAGTTTTCTTGCATGTATTCATTAACAATTTTTAGAAGTTCTGCGTTTCCAATTTGTATTCACCATTATCTCTTCCTAAACTCTCTTTGGAATAATTTCGATTGTCGTTTCAGGAGATATGTTTGTAACTAATGAAGTGACATCAAAGAAAACGTATCGATAGCCTTGTTCAAAAAGAGTCGAATGGAAATTGCACATTAACATTTCAGATAGTCTGTTGACAGCTATGTTCGCTCTTTGGTGGATTTAAGGTCAAAATGTCTTAATGGACATGGCTCCTCAGCAGCTTTGATCGAGAGCCACCTCCTTAATGATTATGAAACATCTTTGTTGTATGTTTACGTTCTTTTGAAAAGATTGGAAGCATTAGGAAGACTTAAACGTTCATTGCTTATCTCTTTAAACAACAAACGCTTTGAAGCACCCTGATTTAACATTGGTTCCAACAAACTTTTTGTTTTAGTAACGAAATCAACATACAAAAGCGTGGTCTGGACAATACATTAGATCTCTGACAATATGGGTGCATTTAAATTCGGCACTCTGGCCCTTAAAAAAGCAAAACCGTCACGTTTGTAAAACGTCTTATAAATAAAGCTGCCATCCTTGATAGTGATGTCAGTTTCAAGAAGGGTTGCATGTGCCCCCTGATATTCACATTCTAGTTTCAACTCCTTTGCATAAACCTCCCTGTAAGATCGTTGAAAGTTTCCATCATCGTTACTGTTACAAGCGTCGTCAATAAAACGGAAACAACTTTGAATTTAAAACATCTCTGTCGATTTATAAAAGTTGACGCACAGAAATCACTATAACTTGCTTATTATGAACTTCAACTAAAACAAAAGCAAGTCGTTTTTTCCAAACATTTTAGGTTATTTTAAAGTTTTCCTCAGTGCAACTTACCATTGTATAAATGGATTAAGAGTAACAAAATAAAAGTCCAAAATAAGTAAAGCGTGACACAAAACAAGGATGCTGATCGTGTTGATGATCCGAAGAGCGATGAAGAAATTGGTGGACATTAGTGGGCCTAGAGCATAGCTCTGTTGTTAGAGTAGAATTTTGAAGTTTGTTATTATATATAGAAGTAAAATAGAAGAAGAGGAAAAGTAGTTGGGCTGTTTGATTTAATTTTATTTACAAATCAGTCGTGTCTTTTACAAAGCCACTAGAAAATGCAGGAGGAACAAACGTCCTCTGCTCTCCATGTCCCACTTCAGGATGTCCCTCCACCTCAGCCTCTGCCTTCCGACAGATTGCCTCCCTCTAACTGGTTCTCTCCGTACCCTCTGGACTGCACAACTGTCATCTCTTCTTGCTTCATGCCCAAACCCCCTCAACCTTGCTTCCTTCAACTTGTTGCTGATGCATGTTATTCCTGCCACTTACCTTACTTCCTCATTTGTGCATCTCTCCCACAACGACACTCCAAGAATCCACCGCAGCATCCTCATTTCCATTCGCATAAGCATTAGCTCCTTCTTCTTTCTAAGGGCCCAGGTTTCCCCTTCCTACACCAGCACTGGTCTGATCATCATTATAGATACCTTTACTTTCAACCGCCGGTGGATTCTTTTATCGCAGACTACGCCCTTCACTTACCTCCACTTATTCCAACCAGCTTTTATTCTTTCCTTTACTTCTCTTTCACAACCCCCAGTCTCTTCCAGGGTCGATCTTAAGTATTTGAAACTTGTTTCAGGTGGTCACCACTGGCATCTCTCATTTCCAATATCCTTCCTCCTTCTTTGCAGCATCCCATCACCTGCGTCTTCTTTGTATTCCTGTCAGACTCCCAACATTCAACGTTCCTATCCTAATCCTTTCTTCCATGGACTTCTTTAGCCGTGCCCGTCGTTGACACGGTACCCCTTGTCCTCTTCTCACGCCAGCAGGGGACTGACGCACGTCGTTTACGGAGAACGCCCTAGCCCTATTTTGCATGCTGAACAATGTACGTACCATTTTTATTGGAGCTGGGTATTTTACGGTCGCATGACCTTGCTGACACCAGCCACCCACTTATCAGAGGATGGCCCTTAGCCCTTAGTAGTACCCTACCTACTCACAGGGCAGTGAGGCCATTTGACCCGTGGCAGGGGGATTTTTGACCCAATACCTGGGTGGGCATTTGGTGAGGGTCAGGGATTTTTCCACACGCCGGTGGGCCATGCACACTGCACCTTTACCGGGGATCTCATCCTCAGTATGACAGTTTTTCGGGCTGTCACCCCCTAGCCAGAGCCTCGTTAGCTCAGGGATCTCGCGATCCCCTACCCAGAGCGTACCACGTGGAGGTGAGGTTAGCTTGGCCACAGAGTGGGTCGTAGACAGGTGACGCAAGGCCACTCTCCGACAAAGTCTAGTCTACCCTTTTGCAGCACATGACTGCTCTAGGCACCCGCGGCCCTTATGCCCCCCTTGAAGTAGCCCACTCACGTTCAAAACCCAATTTCCAGCCTCGATATTTTTCCCCCTTCCTGCGAAGGAATTTGGGATTTTTATCGCCATTGGGAGTTTGTGCAAGATTTTTGACAAAGTGATTTTGGGAAGATAAACAGCAGAGTAACACGGCAAGTGCAGCACAAGGCGTTGTTTGATTTAAAAGGAAAGATTTTGATGTGGACGTTGCACCTGGTTTCTGGAAAAAATTACAATATTTATGGTGTAATATAAAGCCTTTCATCAGATATAACAGCATTCAAAGAAATGAGGAAGTATTGTACAGATCTAACAACTAGCTAGTCGAGATGAGACTGCGCCGAAATTCCAAATTGATTGGGTTTCTGTTCATGTTCTGTGCTGCTGTGATTTTATCTACCTTTTTTCGGATTTTACCACGAGTTGCGGTACTGATTTCACCCTTGCCTGTTATGACGCCAGGATATGTGGTGTCACAACGAAATAATAACTTACCACTCTTTTCTATGGTGTTTTCTGAAAGTGGATCCAACGATCTTGTTTCGTTGTCTGCCGCTCATAATATTAGTTCAAGTTTGAGTTCCAGCCGACAGAAATATGGAGTTGGTACTTTAAAATTATTTGAAGCAGGTAACCAGTCGGTTACCAATATGCTTAATGTTCATATCTGGGATGAAATCTGTGGTTTCAAACTAGCAAGTTTGCTGCATTACCCTCTTTTTCCACAGATGCCGTCTCGAAGGCGTTTTATCAAATCCTTGAAAATCATAAGTTACGGTCGACAGTATGGAGCACGTGTGTTTGGGTACTTAAAAACGAACGTTCAAGGAAAATATACGTTTAAAATTAACGAAGGCCAAGGCGAAGTTGAAGTATGGATCAGTGAAAACAGAGATCCAAGTAAGGCTAAATTAGCATGTCACAGTAAGCAACGAGAAGTCAGTACTTCGATCACGAGTTCGCAAGTGTATTTAGAAATTTTGCTCAAACAGGGCATACAATCAGTAGAGAGAACTTTAAGCTGGATGAAACCTGGATCATCAAAGTTTGAGCTTATAGAGAGTAAATACATTTTACCTTATTTTGACGATCGCGGATTTACGGGGAAAGACGTTATATTAGAATATGCAGTTACCCCTGGTCTTCCAATGCACAAAAGGGATGCCATGCTGGAGAGTCACAATACGGCTCAAAATCGGCGAAGATCGACAATGTTTAAACTGAAGTATATTAATGAAAAAGATGCTGCAGTCTTATTTGATGAGTGTCCATATAATCCCAGTTATATTGTAAAAGGGAAACTGCAACGATATCAAGGTGTTTGGGAAACGCATTATTCTTCGATTTATCCCACAGATGGGTCAAATATGACCATGTACCTGAGGAACGGTCAACCACAGTTGATATTTGGCAATGATGTGCTGGATGAAAGTATGGCAAGGAATATAGTCGCCGATGTCATGAAGGCTTTTGATCAGAAATTGCCAGGGTAAGAGTTTTTAATAGTTGTATTTCTTTTTCTTTGTCTTTCTGAACATTTCTGAAGTTTTTAGGACTGGGTGTGGTCTCATCAAGGGTCATCGCTCTTGTCAAGTAGATGCCGTGATCAACTTGAAAATGATCTAAATGCTGGTATTGAAATTAGTTTTGCTTTCATTTACTTAAAGCCCAGATTTCGCTCAGTTGGAACTGTTGCGAAAATTGGCAATTTTTTATCATGGCGATTGTTATTGTTTCGACAAGACGAGACTTTCAGGCAACGTGTGGGTCGATCAAAAAAACGAATGGTTAATGCCGACAATTTAAAACCACTTTCATGGCTACTTTCACATGGTTATAGTCATTTTCGCTGTTTTGTACGGAATACGATACATTATAACACAAACATCGCCATCGCTCTTCAATTATTGCATCATTATTTATTATTTCAAGAGTCCCAAAATGGTAATGCCATGCAGATCTTCATGTCATATGATGATTTTCCTCTGTTTCTTGTAACCATTGCTATGCTCTTGTAGAGTCATTGAAGATAGTCCCATGAATGATCATTTTTATGGCTGATATAGGGTTCAGTTTTGCTTGGGATCGTATCGTAACATGACTTTGCAGCTTGCGGCGAGTCGTACATCTATCTCGTCATGTGGTTTTGAAAAAAATTCAAGTTGAACAGTTGATGTTCTTGCATATGCTGCACGTTTTAGCCCATCTAGAACGACTGGAGTGTAGGTACATGTTGCAGATTTTGGCATTGGTAGTAAGTGGGATGTGTTCTAAAGTGAGCATATTTTTGTAGGGGAAAGGGCAGATCATCCTCTATTAATATAATGGCAAACTGGTATGGACTGACCACTTTCAGTTCTTCTCTTGCTTTGTCAGTGCCTCTGTTAGGGTGCACTGGCGCATAATTCTTTGATGTAGAAAGGGATGTTGTCTTTTATTGCCCTCAAGAGGGACATTCTTGTGGAAGAGAAAAATTTCTTGGCAGAATGCCCTTTGTGACCCCAACCAATGGCTTTTTCATTTTTTTTGTAAAGGCTCAAAATATTTCTGCTTGTCGTGATCCTACCCAGAATGTCTTGGTTAAAGTGCAGCTGCACTAAGCAATAAGCCACGGTTCCAATAATTTTATTATAATATTTAGACCGACAGAATGAAAGGCAAGCTGATCATTAAAATGTTGCAACTGAAAGTATCATGTTGATTTACGAAAATAATATCTGGATAGCATCAGCTGCAGATTGGCAATTCATCAGTTGAGTATCCAACATGTGCCTCTGTGATGGACTGCATAATTATTTAATTACATCACCATATTTCACACCTGATTTTTTTTACCCATTAATATTGAGCTATCTGAGCTGTAGAATGGGAAGAAAATGCTCTTAGGAGTATTATCAATCATTTATTCATGTTTTATCTAGTGATTTTAACATTATTCTGTGATCCACTATGCCAAAAGCTTGTAAAAGCTGTGAACACAGAAAGTGCCAGATTGTTAGCTGACTGGAAAAGGAATCAGAAAATCCCATGTGAGAAAGACAGCATACATTCATTACAATGCCAAATCAGTCCATCTAAATAAACTCAGTCAGCTTAATGATGAATGTGACAACTTTTTGAATTACCACTTGAAAATTAAGTCTTTGCAGTCTCTAAGAAACTAAAGTTGATAATCAAAACAATTTAATATGGCCTGAAAAAAACCCATTGGATCACAGAACATTGATAAATATGAAACATAGCAACAAAGACATTTTTCAATGAAACCCATGATCTTATCAAACAATCATATGTAATAATAGTTTGTGGGAACAAAACCACTCTACCCACTATGAAGTAATCTGATTTTTATTTTAATGCTTTCCAGCTGCACTGAAGTGCAGTAATAATTTTTTTTCTAGGCTCCAGCTTTCAAATTGCAGATTGCTAAACAATATTGGAGAAAAGGATCAAATTATCAATCCTGTTGCTTTTTTTTTACATATAGAAGCTATCTTTTTGTAATTCATGATACCTTTATTTACGTTTGTTGTTGATCTTTGAATTTTTTATATACAACTTTGAGGTGTCAAAGACATGGGGAGGCAGAAACACCACAAGGCTGCATAAGAAGAAGTGTACAGAGTAGTTTACCTTGGGCAATCAGATTACTGACCCTCAAAGAAAAGAAAATCACAAGGCATATAAAAGGGGTTTTTGCAAACAACACCTTTTACTGTTCATAGCTCATCAGTGTATCATAGAGCCATTTGAATATTCTTTCCCTGGGTCCTTGTCATTGTGCTATGAGAAGCTTAGCCTTGTATGTTTGATTTAGTTGAGGTATCCATTGATTTGGACCAAGGTAATAAATGGGCTCACTAAAGTAAAAGATATGATTGTAGAAATGATCTGGTTATGAAAAAACACCAGAAGCTCACTTGGTACATGTACCCATGATGGGTACAGATACCACTTCAAACCCAGTTTAGTGCAACCATATATTTTTACTTTTCATCACTCCCAAATCCACTCTATATTATCACTTTTACAGTTTTTATGTTGGGGATATTTTTATGTGAACATCTGTGATGTGATGCGATGGGCCAAATCTAAACATGGTGTCATAAGCAAATACTATTTCTTGAGTTGAAAAATTCACTGAAACAAAAAAATCTACATGCATTTTTTTACATATTGTATAGATCCTTTATACAATATATGTATAATCAATGTGTCCTTTTGTTCATTTTAAAGAAACATGTGGCTCTTCAACATCATAAAATAAAAACACAACCACTAAGAAAATGTGTATTTTACTTGGCAAAGCTGTTGTGCTTCTAATAATAAATGCCATCCACCATTAAATGACACACCCAGTAGTTGGATTTTGTAATAAACACTGCAACATTTATTAGAGAAAATATGGAATATTTACAAAAAGTTTGGTGTTCTAGAAAGTTTTACTAGAAAGTTTTACAACAACTTTTTTGTTTTCAATTCTTGTTTTTAGAGGAAATTCAGTATATTTACAAAAAATTTCAGGAAGTTCTAGAAATTTGTACAACAAATTTTTAATTCTTGTTGGTTTTTTTGCATGCATCCATACATTCTTTGACCTTTATTTCAGAACCCTGAAATTTTCCTTAGAATCTCTCTGATAATGCTTATACTTGTATTCTAATGTACTTTTATATAAATTTGTATTTATTTTATATGTAATATAATCCAAGAGCTAAGGTTTTGGCCTACACTCACAATATCATATTTTGCTTATATACAAGGTTAAACTATACATATGCCATTTGTATTTGTTTTTGACAACAAAACAGGGTTTATAAGGTACAATAGAAAATGGAATAGGATTGAATATAATTAATGATAAATAAAATAAAAACTGAAGAAAGGTTTGCATTTTATTTTAAAGATAATGTGAACATCGTGTTGCTTGTCATGTCACTCTCTATATAGCATTTCCTGTTAATATAAAATTCAGATTTTAGCCAAAAGTCAATTTTGTACTTTCTTTGAAAAAAATATGTCTAAAGGAAGGTTAATGCAGTACCAAATATTACAACTCCATAATGTCATAGGGACTAGAGTTTGAAAATACATCATCAATGGTACCTTCCTGAGAAGGAATACTAAAAAGTAATTGAAGCGATATTGGAAGCAGATGCTTTAATGGTGAGGAAACTCTGGGCTGAGTAACAGGTTGAGTTTTTTTCTAGTTTAACCTGCCTAATCAACAGCTTTTTTAGTATCAGTCTTGCCTAGATTTCATATATATACTGACATGATTATATAGTTTTTCTGTACATGATTCATGCTGCTCTGCTCCCTCAATAAATTATTAGTGTATTCATTGTACATATTTTGTACTGTGTTAAGAATATCATCTTTATGATCACAATTATCAGGGTCATCTCAATTTAGTTCCATTCAAGCAATTTCAATAAATATTGGTATTTTACTGAATAACGATAGCATTGCTATCACTGTTTGAAACTTCTAATCCACTTTGTCCAACTTACTGATGAACTCTGAAGCAAGGAGATTTCTTGACATGCAAAATTCTTCAAACTCATTATTTTGTACAGTGGTACTAAAAATAACTAAAGTCAAGAGGTTTATGCTGGGCATGCAAAACAGTGCCTTTGCTTACATGTTTCCATGAACTTCTTTTATTTGCTTCAAATAATCAATAGGTAAGACAGACCAGTGACACACGTATGGGTATATATGCCAAATGTATGCCAAATCAATCAGCTTATGACACTTCCCCCCTCCCAGAATTATCCTTATGTTAAAAGCTGGGATGAATTTGCTGGTTTAGCATCAACACAACCTTTTTCAATGATAAAATTTAGTAAGATTTCATTTGCTTTTTTGTTTTGTGAAAGTTTTTCTTATTTTGGCACTATTATGCAAAGTGGAAATCAAATGATGGGAAGGGAAGTATGTGAGGTTGGTATTACAAAAAAATAGTAGCTTCACTTGCTCTCGGTCTAGTGGAAAACTGTCTTAGTATAGAAGCATTAATTTTTAAATATCCTTAATTTCACCAAGTCAAGAATTGCCTGAATTTTACCATGTAATTGTAAGTAGCATGAAAAAAATGTATGTAAACTAAATTATCTTCATTTCCCTGTTTGCAGGAAATATCAACTGCTTAATGTATTGAATGTGGAGCAAAATGTGGATCCACCAAAGGGAACAAGATATTTAGTTGAATTGGAGGTTATGGATGTGAAAACTCAGAAACCCTATCGTTTTTCAGAATATATATACCAGCCTTCTGAAAGAAAAGGTCAGCTTTGTTATCCAAAAAACTTCAAATGGAATAAGACAGCAACAGTCAATTTTATTTTGACAGTAGGCAATCAAGGTCGCTGGGCCAAGCATTTTATAGATACTGTTTCTAGAATTTATGAAGCTACAAATGACCAAAATATAAATGTAATTATTGTTGACTTTGATAGTCATGATTTAGATTTGCAGCAAGCTTTAGAGAGAAGTAGTATTCCGAGGTATACGCTGGTTCGAAAATTTGGAAAATTTTATAAAAGTGAAGCCATTCAACAGGCTGCAGCTACAGTTTTAGATTCAAATAGTATTGTCTTACAAGTAGATCTTCATCTTACAATGCCATTGGACTTTGTTGACATTGTCCGAAAGGTAAGAATATAATTTAAATGAGTTTCTTTTTTGTAATTTAAGAGTGAAATTTTAAAAAGGTTTTGGTTTTCTTATTATGATGTAGTTTGGCTCTTGTTGTGCATGTGTGTATGTAAGCTGCTGGAGACAGATTTGAAGACCACCGTGGTGAACTCGATCCGGCCTCATGAAACGGAAAACAAACCTCCCCTCACCGCCAAAAGGCAGATCGGTTTGGAAAGAAACCAGAAACAAAAAACTTTCACTTACCACCAGGGGTGGCACAAGGTCAAAAAAACCATTCTCCAAATCGACGACGAACCAGATTCGAAATCACATGAACGACGAGATCAATTTCTTCCATGGTACTGGAAAAACAGCTTAAAATGAAGGCTATTCATTACCAACCAGTCAGGATAACCTAGCTAATCAGTATCCAGTCGTCACCACATGGCTCTTGTTGTACTGTCTATATCTTGATTATCACAGATCACATCTACCAATTTAGGGATAAATCTAGGAAGATAATATTGATATATTTCAGGCTTTTTGTAGAATATGGGATGCATATTTCTCATATAGGCTCCTTTGTCTGTGGTTTTGTTGAAAGGATTTTGGCTTAATGAAGTTTTTGTGTTCCACCCATTGCATGCATGTGACTTTAAACAGACCTTGAGGCTATATTTTTGTTCTGATATTT
This sequence comes from Morbakka virulenta, assembly GCA_003991215.1. Classification (NCBI taxonomy): domain Eukaryota; kingdom Metazoa; phylum Cnidaria; class Cubozoa; order Carybdeida; family Carukiidae; genus Morbakka; species Morbakka virulenta. The sequence goes on from RDPX01000373.1 coordinate 653,260, forward strand.
ATCCTCTGTATCATCTCTATATTGATTCTTTTCCTTTTGGAAATATGTATTTATGCATTAATAATTGTGCTGTTGATACTATTCATGTACATTTGTTCTAGGCAAAATAATCTAAAATAATCTGGGCAAATTTCAGACCACATTTTGCTGTCTGAAACCATTGAGTTACAAAGTTATTTGAAGTGTGTTGAAAAAGACCTTTTACTGACTGCAGTCTATGAGTTTGAACTTATAAATACGCTGCCAGACATTTAACTTGCCCTATATTGCTTGTATGTAAGTGTATATATAACAGACGTCAACTTAGTATTTTGTTGCATCTCACCTGACTCCATAATTGTAATGTAAGACAGTATGACACGAGACAGATAAAATCAGATAACTTCATACAAAAAAAAACAGAAACAATCTTTCTGGTCTGCTACTTTTTTCAATCGCCATCGAGCACATGGAATAATCTCAGAACGAGGCTATCTTTTACATTTGACAATTCTTCATGTAAACAATTTCTTATTGTAAACAATTGTACATACACTACATCCCTCCCTTTCATATAAAGAAAGTCAAACCATACTTTTTTTTATTTTAACAAAGTGTAACAATGAACAAATAATAAACTCTTCTAGTCTCATATAACAAAATGACATGAATATTAAATCCAACATAATACCTTAAATAAATGTTAAACGTTTAACATTTATCAAATCAATGTCAGCTATAAATGGAATAAACAAGATGTGCATCAAACAACAATTATCTCTGCTTTTCTTTCCAATAATAGAGTATTATTAAAATAGACTGTAACACATATTTTAAACATTAAAGTAGAATCAAATTAAATGTCAATACAACTTCTTTTTTTTTTTTTCCATTGAAAATATCAATAGAATGTCTATGATGAGAATGTCCTCTGAACTAAACAAATATGTCTAACAACAAATGCATGTAACTGCTTATTAAGTGATTAACCAACAATAAAATCATCATATTTTGATGGCATTTTCCTGGTTCTAACAGGGCGACTAATTTGACTAGACATTGGATCAGTAAATATATCTTGACTAGTAATGACTGTATTTTCAGAATCAATAATATTATTTTGACTAAAATTTGAATCAATATCAACAAGATTTTTTTCACATTCTTTCTGTACCTTATACTTCTTAACATGAGTAATATTTCTCTTGTACTGGGAACCTTGATCTGATTCTATCAATACACTATTTCCATTTTTCTCTCTCACTGTCATAGGATTTGGATTAAAGGGTGTGGACAATTTATCCTCTCTTTCTTGTCTTACTATCACCTTATCCCCTTCTTTAATCTCACTTTCTTTAGCATTTCTCCTCTGATCTGCATACATTTTACCTTTCTCCTTTCTTTCACTGTCTCTATCTCTCATCTCTATGTCATCTATTGAGAATTCAGCTAAAATTGGTAACTTAGTTCTCATATCTCTACCAAATAATAACTTATAAGGAGATACACCAGTGACAGTGTGAGCAGTACTTCTATACATAACTAAATAATCATCTAAGACAGATTTCCAATCTCTACCTTGAGAATGTGCAATTCTTATGCGTTTCATGATTGATCTATTTTGTCTTTCTACCTCACCATTTGCCTGTGGCCAAAGAGGTGTAGTGTGACGATGGACAATTCCAAGGTGTTTCATAAACTTCTTGAAATGTTCACTAATGAACTGTGGACCATTATCAGTCTGAATTGACATAGGTAAACCATGTGTGACAAACATATTAGACAGAATTTTGGTTATTTTCTCAGAAGTAGTGACTTTAGTCACATTAATCTCAAACCATCTACTGTAGTAATCTACCAATACAAAAATATATTCACCTGAAGGTAATGGACCTAAGAGATCTGCAGCTAAATGTTGCCAAGCACCTGAAGGCAAGTCTGACCTTGACATTGGTTCTGGATTACTGGGCTGACTAACAAGTTGACAACCATGACAACTTTTACAGTGATTCTCAATAGCCTTATCAATCCCTGGCCACCATACATTGTGACGTAACCTTTGTTTCATGCCTACTATACCTGGGTGACCTTCATGACCTAATTCTAGCACTTGACTTCTTAAAGTTGTAGGAATTACAACTCTGGTTCCTCGTAATACTAACTGACCTATGGCACATAACTCACTTTTAACAAATGTGTACTCTTTGTACTGACACTTGTCCCATTTACCATCTAGAAGTCTACTTCTGATATGTATTAGTTCTGGATCATCACTTGACGCTCTCTCAATTTCACGTGTAGTCATGGCTAAAGGAGTTGCTTCCCTTGCTACAAAATAAACATAGTCATCTGGCATTCTGTTAGTAGTTTTACCAGTACTTACTTTAAGTAATCTAGATAAAGAATCTGCAATATTCTTGTGACCTGGAATGTAAGTAACCTTATAACGATATGGTTGTAAGCGTAAAACCCATCTCTCAATACGAGCACTTGGTTTTGACCTTTGTGAATAAATGCATTCAAGTGGTTTATGATCAGTAAGTAGTTCAACTTCAACACCATAGAGATAAACATGAAAATGTTCAAAAGCCCATACTATTGCCAAGGCCTCTTTCTCTGTTTGGGAGTACCTACATTCAGTCTCATCTAGTGATCTACTTGCATAGCTAATGACCCTGAACTCATGACCTTGTTTTTGGACTAAGACTGCCCCTAGACCAACTGGACTCGCATCTGTAATAATCTGAGTGGGTGCATTTTTATCAAAGTAACCTAGTGTTTCTACATTTGACAGACAATCCTTTAGCTTATCAAAGGAAATTTGTTGTGCTTTCCCCCACTGAAATGGAGTACCTTTCTTAGTCAGACTACGCAAAGGCTGATTGATAGTAGCCAAATCTGGAATAAACTTAGCACAAAAATTCACTAAACCTAGGAAACTCTTAACCTCACTAGCACTCTGGGGTGCTCTAGCATCTAGAATAGCTTTGACCTTGTCTTTATGCAAGTCTATGCCTTTACCTGACAGAACATGACCTAGGTATTCAATCCTAGACATACCAAACTGACATTTCTCAGCATTCAAGGTAAAACCTCTCTCAGTCAATCTCTCAATGGCTTTCTCTAATCTCTTATCATGCTCTTTCTGATTATTACCATACACTACAATGTCATCCATGAAATTCTCAACTCCCTCACAATCTTGCAGAATAGTATCAGCACTCTCTGATACATCTCTGGTGCACATGAAATACCAAACATCAATCTTTTGTACCTAAAAAGACCCTTATGAGTAACAAATGTAGTAATATCTCTACAATTTACAGACAATACAATTTGATGATAAGCAAGATTAATATCAATTTTACTAAATATTTTAGCACTGTTCATATTTTGTAATACTTCTGCCATAGTTGGTATAGGAAATCTCTCACGTTTTACTGCTTCATTGGCCCGTCGCATATCCACGCATATTCTGATATCATCTTTACCTTTTGGCACTACTACAATTGGTGATACCCAAGTTGATGGTCCAACTGACTTCTCAATTATATCTAATTTCTGTAATTCATCGAGTTTCTTTTCGAGTCTATCGCGTAATGCAAACGGAATTCTTCTCAGTGGTTGTACTACTGGTTCAATATCACGGTCAATCGGTACTTCTAATTCGAAATCCTTCAACTTCCCAAGACCTGTGAACGACGATGCATATTTATTTAGAACTGGGTGTTTCTCTCTAATTACTGCATTCACGACGTTTCCTTGCGGTCCTATACGTAATAAATCAAGCTTTGTAGCGGTGTCACGACCTATTAGCGTTTGGCCTTCACCTTCAATGACTATAAATTCCTGGTTACTAAGTTTAATATTGTTAGCAAATACTAAAGCCTTGAATGTACCTTGCAACATCTAATGGAGTTTTGCTCCCATAAGCATACAGCGGTTTCGATTCTTTCGATGAAATACATGTAATGTTCATTCGTTTGAGTTGTCCCCACTGGTTTCTATCAATAATATTACAGGTTGCTCCGGAATCAATGACAGCACGAATGTCTATACCTCCAACATTTATCGTTACCGACTCGTGGCACTATACTGTGATGAATCTACGTTGTAAACGATTGTGTTCACTAGGAAAGCATATTCCTGATCCTTACTATCCGTATCTTGCTCAGACGTTAACTGACGAACAGTACCCGTATACTTTCGGTTAGCTTTACTTCTGCAACATGCAGCGAAATGTCCTTCACCTTTACAGGTGTTGCATATTTTCCCGATCGCTGGGCATTTCGGATCCCTTGACTTGTGACCCGGTTTTCCACAATTAAAACACTTAACGACATCAGTTTTCTGTGCGTTATTGGTAAAACCTTTCTTCTTGCCAAAGTTTTTACGTTTGTGCTTATTGCCATAGTTGACATGATTAACTTCATTCGATACTGCACCTTCAATAGCAGATGCCTGTCTATCGGACTCCTCCATGGCATGTGCAATTTGCTTAAGCTGAATAAGGGTGAGATCTCGACCACGTTCTAACAATTTGCATTTCAGTCTATGCGATCTACATTTTTCAATGACTTGGTCACAGATATGTTCGTTAACTGCTGCTTCACTCCCAAATTCGCATGTTTCGGCTTGCATTCTTAATCGTGTGACAAATTGTTCAATTGTTTCGTTAGGCTTTTGCGTCATTTTTCTGAAGAGATGCCTTTCAAACGTAATATTTACGATAGGGGTGAAATGTTTGTTCAAAGTTTTTACCGTTTTATCATAAACTGTATCCTCCTGCTCCCCTTCCTCCAAGGTGAGAGTGAAAAAGATGTCCTGTACTCTGGGTCCTGCAGTATGAAGAATAAGAGCTCTCTTTTGCTCTGCTTGGGTAATACCCTTCCCTCCGGCATAGAGCTCGAACGACCTCAGCCATCGTTTCCAACGCGTACCAATGCTATTGGTATCTTCAACATCGAAAATTGGCATGGCATTTATTTCTCCGTCCTTCATCCNGAGGCTATCTTTTACATTTGACAATTCTTCATGTAAACAATTTCTTATTGTAAACAATTGTACATACACTACAATAATCACCCTATTTATCTGACTGTGCTTGTGATTACAGGCCTGAAGAAATATTTTTATGATTGTGGCTTCTTGCCTTGTGCTTTCTGAGCTAAAAGTCCAATTCTGTTAGCTTGGTTTTCTCTATCATGTGCTTTGAATTCTTTAGGCTTAAAGTAACATTAACCTCTTAATATCTCCACCATTCATAGACCCTGACACTGAGTAGCTTTACTAGGATTGATAAAAATAAATCCACAGAGGTAATAGGTATAGTTTAATGGTTACTGCAGTTGCACTGTAATGAAGAGGTTCAGGGTTGAATTTCCTGACCAGACAAAAAGTTTAGGAATTTTACAAAAGAGAAAAAATTATTTGTTGATGTCAGGAAGGGAACCTGGCAAAGAAATTCCTTGTTACCTCATTAAAGCCCCTCTGAAGGGCCTATTATCTGGATGGAATGATGTTAAAAGCAATAAATATATAAAGAGTGCAGGATAAAATTATGATCTTGTATAAGACCCAAGTGACCTAACAGCAAGACAAAACAAAGTAGCAAGAAATCCTCAAGGTGACCAGTGACACAGGCAGAGCAAAACTAATGAAAATGCCCAATGACTAGATTGCAAAATTGATACTTATAATTGCAAAGTGAATTACAAAGGACACCTGGTATGAAGAAATAAGAAACGTGCAGTGCTAAAAGCCACTTTACTGATAAACCTTTTCATACTTGTGACCAGAAATAATGACTGAGCAAGGTTGAAACTGAGGGACTAAATATAGTGTGGTTTAAAAGTTTTCCTGCAGCCAGTTCAAACATTTTACCATTGATCAAATAAAGACTAAAAGGGAAGCTATATCACAGAAAAATACTTTTCTTCACTGTTTTTGATGACTGGCATTTCACATGGCATCTTACAACATGCAGAAAAAGAAGACTTGCAACCAAAGGTTCGAAAGTATTGCTGTGACTGAAGAATCTAGGGGTATGACATTGTTACAGAAATCATATCTGGAGCAGTCTCAATACTTTTAAAAGAAGAGATGACATACTTGCAAACATGTTTTGAAACACTGCACTGGCTTTCATCACACCATGGCTCTTGGGTTTCTTTTAAAGTGAAATTGATTCCTTCTCACCCTTCACACAAATCTTGACTCCACAGTTTTGACAATACTAATGGAAGAAAAAGGGATTCTCTTAGCTAAAGGAACTGAGAAAGTTGGTGTAAACCACAGAGATGAATACAGTCTAATGAGAAATTTATTTCATGTTCTTGTTTCTGTTAGATTCACCCCATTAAAATACAAAAATTATTTTCAGATTATTCAGATTAAATTCAGATTATTTTTTAAATAAAACCCTCAAATTTTAGACAACTATTTCTTAAGACAACAATAAATAGAAATCTTATTTGATCTAATATTGCAGTATGACTTAAAACATACATAAAAAGTTATTCTAATCACATTTATTTCAGGCAAATAAGAGGAACGATTGGGATAACAGAACAAAACACTGTACTTTTTTTTCAACATTTGAAGCCCTTTACTTACATATCACTAAATGACACCTAATATATCATCATCATATTCGGTTTTACATCCATTTTACATGCTGGGATGTGTTGCACAGTTAAATAAAATGGGCTTTCAGGCCAGTCTGCCCATTACTAGATCTTTGGTGACACATTTATACTTCAAATCTGATTTGATTACTTCCTCCCATGTTTTCTTTGCTCTCCCTTTCATAACAGCACCTTCCACTTTCATTGATTTGCACTTCTTCACCCAATCATCATCTTTTCTCTCCACATGACCAAACCAATGAAGCCATCTTTTCTGCATACACTCACTGATACTATCCAACTTTAATCTTTTTTCTGAATAGATCTTGGCCTGACCTTCAGGGTTACATTACACGATTAATTTTCATGTCATTTCTTTCCACGCAGGTCAGATCTTCAACTTTTACTGGCCATGTTTTACTACCATACATCATAACACTGTACACATGCCTGGTACACTCTGCCTTTGGTTGGAAAAGATGAAACTCTACTGGTTAGCAGTGGCAATAGTTCATGGAACTTACTCCATCCTCTAATTTCTGAATTCATCTTCAGGTGTTCTTTTAGAACACCCGAAGATGAATTCAGAAATTGGAAACAAAGTAGTTTAAATTATTGGTTAAAAGTTTTTTGCATGCCTTAATACTTCTTCACTTGTTCAGGATTGCAACTTCTTTTTATTAAGTCATAGTTAAGGGCAAAAATCAATGTGTGACTTTGTAAAACTCTTTCAAACCAAAAAGTTCATTGAGATTACCCACAGGACCATACAAAATAGTTAATTTGGTTTGCAAATGTGACCAAAGACTTTAGACATTACCTCTATAATCTTATCAAGTAAAGTGATTCAAGATATACATTTACTGTGCTAATCTGACAAATTTTGAAGTTTTTTATTCTTGTAAATGTAACCTAATGGAATACTGTTTTTAGAGACCTGTTCAATGAGGGAAATCAAATTCCAAAGGCCCAAAGGCACAAGCTTGAAGCCAGTTTCACAATAGGTCTCCAAAAATCAAATAAATTAATATTCCCCCAAATTAAAACAATTCTTGCTGCAAGAGCTATGTAGCTGAAATTTCAAGAAGTAACTCATATCATAAATGGAAACAAATAGTGGAAATTTTAGAAAAAATTTATGTTGATCTTGGGATGGGAACCAGCTGAATTTAGAAGAAATGAGCTGGAATTGAATATTAAGGTATTGGTCCACCTTTAGACCCTCAACATTTACTGTAATATTTGTCAAATCCCCCATTTATTATCAAGAATGTTCAGCACACCAATTAGAGTGTGGTGATGGTAAAAACCATTATATCATTCTAATATTTTTTTTTGCAAACAAAACATCACTGAAATAGTGTTTGGAAATGTAAGGGGAGATAAGTAAAACGTGTATATATGTACATACATCTTCTTAGTTTTATTTTTCCTTGGGTTTCTTAAAGTTAATGGTTGGGTTAAAAATTGATCAGGATAAGACTGTAGTGCCCAAACCTCAGATGACAGAACATGTGACAGTGAAGACCATATGTACTAATTAGCACCCATTTTTTGTGTACATATAATTCTCACATATCTTTCTCTATATTTTTATGTAGCATTGCATCCTTGGAAAAATGGGATTTTCACCATGTGTTACACGTCTTGTTTGTGGATCATACCCTGAAAGACCAGTTGGATTTTGGGAAGTTGTTGGCTATGGCATTTTTGGAATTTACAAACGAGATTGGGACATATTTGGAGGAATGAATGTAGAAGAATTTAGGAATCGTTGGGGAGGAGAAGATTGGGAAATGCTTGATCGGGTCATGATGGCAGGTTATGAAGTAGAGCGTTTAAAAATGCTGCATTTCAATCACATTTTTCACACAAAAAAAGGGATGTGGGAAAATATGAATTAGTTTAACGTAAGATATGAATAACAATGCTAAATTAGTTTTTTATTTATAAAATTTGAGGATGCGAACTAATTAAAGTACTTAGCAGATGTTCACATTGAAATGATTTCACTTTTAGTTTTTTCAATTAATTAAAGAGTTGGTTAGAAGTGATAATATATACCCCATTATAGATTTTTAGGCTCGTTGCATAACCTGGTCAATGTATTTTACACATTTTTTTACCCAACAGGTCTTTACCTGCATATTGAATTGATGTTTGACAAATATCCTAGTAGAAACATACTAACTACTACTACTACTACTACTACTACTACTACTACTACTACTACTACTACTACTACTACTACTACTATTACTACTACTACTACTACTATTACTGTTACTATTACTACTACACTACTACTACTACTCCACTATTACTACTATTACTACTACTTCTACTACTACTACCACTACTACTACTACTACTACTACTACTACTACTATTACTACTACTACTACTATTACTACTACTACTACTATTACTACTACTACTACTACTATTACTACTACTACTACTACTAATAATAAAAATAATAGTAATAGTAACAACAATGGGAAAACTGGTTCATGCCCAAAACTCGATGGGATAACGCGTGGAGTTTTTACTTGTATTTCAGGGAATATTGTTGTAGTTTACTCTATGGAAAGACTGTCCTTACCTCCTTGCAGGAATGCTTGTTCCGTGCTCACACTAAGTTTGGTCTCTGAATCTTACAGTCACTACTTTTAAAATCCAGAGTGCCTGGGTTTACAGCATAGTTCTGACAGATCATTTTCCAAAGACGTTTTTTTAATGCTAACATGGAAATCTTTTTCAAGAAAGTGTTTACTCCAAATCAGTAGACGTCGGACTCGGTGAAAAGAAGTTCAAGAGCACTGCTTTTACACGGTATGGTTATTTTCATTGTTTTAGCACCATGCCATCATTTTTCATACATCTTGTACGAGAGCTGGGTAAATATGATTGATATGTGTTATCTACTTAATTGCTCGTGTAATAAAACTGATCGGATTTTTTCTGCTTGTTTTCGCATTAAATCACAAGTATAATGGCGGATAACAGTAATGTAGAATAACGCCAGGGGTTAGCACTTGCAAAGTAGGCAGAAGTTATTTTGTTTTGTATTGTCAAAATGGGACTCGTAAACAGTTTCAGTTACCTGCATGCCTGTGTGCACAGACTTTCATGACCATGAAAAAAATTTGAAATACGTTGTTTCTCGAATACAATCCTTTTCCATAGCAGATGGGGCTGGTTGAGGACACTTAACACTCGTCGTCTCTTGCTGTCACTGTCCTTCATCGCAGTCTTGAGGTGTTCTGGAGGGAGCTTAGCATTTCTGCGTAGTTGATCTATTTAGGTTAAACTTTGTCTTGACACATGCAGCTCTGATTCGGTTTCCAATACAACAACTCACTAGTGAACTCATTCTTGCTTCTGTAGCAGATTCCAGCTGATATAATACCTTAAGGTTCTTGATCTAAAGAGACTGCAAAATTTACTTTTTATTGTTTTTGCTAATTGTTGGGGTAACTTGCACTTTTAATGCCCTGTCAGGCTTTTTCACGTTGGTACTCGTTTTAGACTAGCAATTCCGCCTCCCATTTCCCGATTAGGAAGATGTCTTGTAAGCTTGTTTTAGACCCCAGTAACATTTCTTGTTCCCCTTTGCAGCACTCAAAATACTAGTTTATTAGGCTCTTAGGAACAAATTTTTTGATTGTGGACTCTATTTCGCTCCCACCTTGTTTTCGCTACACAATGGTTTCTTAAAAATGACTGTTACTGACTAACAAAATGCCCTTGCTCGTTGGTGTCCACTTGGAAAAGTGCGCAGTTTTTATGTAATGGGACAGATATGAAGAGTTGGCCTTTTTCAGCATGGCCGTCTGTCTGTGTCCTAATATTTTCCATGAAATGAGCAGCTGACCCCAAGATGTCGGTGTTAAAACATGGTGATTGACACACAAGTGCACCCAAGCGCACACTTCAGTTACATTATTGATGAGGTGCCCGTTGTTTGGATTTTTAGTAGGTGGCATTGGAATTTCAAAGGGCTCTATAGATGAGAAAAACAAGGATATGTCATATCGTTTAAGATGTAGGTAATGTTCCTATTGTTATGGGTTTTCGTTGAACCCACTTTTAATTTTTTTATGTCATGTTTACTATGTCAATATTTGTTGTATATTTTTTATAAGGTTTAAATGTAATGAAGGCCAACAGCCGTACATTGCAGAGTAATGCAGCTCTTAGGTGTTGATCTAAATTTTGTGAATTAGGAGTATTAATAGGTACGATTTTATATATAGGCATATCTTGTATCCTTTGTAAGAAAACCAGGCCGTGCAGAGTTAAGTAATAGCCGTCAGCAATCCCAATTTTTTTCTCGAGGGAGATAGTATGCAAATGTGAGAGGTCCTTTTTTATGACCAGTTAGTACTGGAAAGTCAAGTGTATAGTTAGTTAAGCTTTTAATAGTTTGAAATATATATATATATATATATATATATATATATATATATATATATATATATATATAAAACAAGGTGAATAGGTAAGTATACTATTTCTTTGTGTAGATGGATACATATACACGATTCAGGGAAATAGACTGCTCGTGCACATACTTACTACAAATGTTAACATTACCATTGTCTATTGAAGACACCTGTCCCTTTGATGTGATAGGATAATATTGTGACGTGGTTTGAAAAACATTGTATTCATTCGAGTATCTCCTTGTAACCGCTAAAGAAAAATGATACAGATTCCTGACTTAGTTCTGACAAGTGTTAATATAAATGGTTGTAAGTTTATTGTTACAGCTTTATGGAAACTATGTAATTTTATGAAATAAATGGCAGTGATTATCTTCATTTTATCTAGTTAGTTTGTGATTTTGATATTTAGCTTATAGAGTATTTCGTGTCAGCTGCACTTATCATACTAAGTTGTCTCTAGTTTTCTATATTACGTATATAGGTTGCATGCCCAAACTGACTTTGTAAACTCGGTGGAAAAACATTTGTCTATCGCTTACTTTTAAACCATGCAGGACGTCCAGGTCCCCACAGGGGTCGTAGGTGACAAAATAGCCGAAGTGAAGAAAATAAAAGGATGGAGCAGTCACCATTTTACATGTTTATTGCCCAGTCCTTTTTCGTTTGGTCTAGGTTTTAACTTCTAGATTACGGATTTACATTTTAATGAGGCTTTGAAATATTGAAAATGGTGGCAGAAGTATGTTTTGGGGCTAGAGTTAGTTACAGGGGTACGTCGTGGGTAATGGCAACCCATTATTTTTCTCATGATTTTATTGAGCGACAGCATTCTCATTAGTGATTCCCATGAAAAATAAAAAAAGGTTTTATCCTTGGGACTTTGGTATAAAGTAGTTGCAATGAACATAATATAAAACTGGATGAAAAAGGCAGAAGAGATCTTTCAATTATTTTGTTTTTAACTTTGTTCATTCATTTAAAGAAATTATTTACCTCTAAATAAACGAATTAATCAGCACACGCTGGGGTTATTAATTATTCTTCTGTTTATGTCGGGTTTTCCTTCCCCATTTTTCTTCATTTTATGTTAAAGCAATCTTTTTATTTCTGCCATTTAAAATGCCCTTCAATAGAGAGAAATTCTTGGTGAGCCTTTTACTTGACACTAACAAGAGAGAGTCTTTGAAGTATATTTCATTTGATCGTTTCGGAGAATTATTGAGAACATTGAACAACAACGATTTGTGAGAAGCTTTTTTTTGTTCGCGACCATGACAGAATATTACACATGGCTTTGTTCACAAAATCGCATTTATCTTCAACCTCCATTTTTCTGTAAGTTATTTAAACCAGTTTTCAGTCCACACTAAATTAAGTTTTTTCTTTGGTCTGTTTTGGAGGGTTTTAGATATAATATGCGTAAGGTTTCGTTTACCTTTTACACACATGTAGTTTTAGCTTGAAGGGAATACCTATTCATATCAATAAGCTCTCCAACAGCTCTTTTCATATTCCGTTCTTTGCCTCGGAGAGGTTGGCTGGCAACCCTGGTAAGGTCACCGGAATTTACCCATCAGGAAACGATGCAGATTAGTAATTTCGGATGAGTAGGATGGCAACTTGCACTGAAATTTACTGGGATGTATGTACTGTGAAGTGCCCTGCGATTTCTTAATTACTTCCATTCAAGGGGGAATGGATAAAATGGGTAGAGGCAGGCCATAGATAAGCCTTGTGTGATTTTCCTTTACACGATATAAGACAATGTACTGAAATATACTGAAATTTGCCCGGCTTGTACTGATTTGAAATTTTACTGGATAATATATTTGGATGTGTTTGAATTTTTGCCCGTTTTTTTATAGTCACGCTGATGAAGTTCCAAGAATATGGCTCTTGCAAACAAAATTTGTTCTGTACTTACACGGCACAAATTGAACAACGTAGTAGCTTTGATGCAATTTTATGCCAGGGGGTGTTGTCTGAGAAATACATTTATGTTGTTGCCAATCGTTTCAAAACTTGGTGTTTTCTCATTGTTTTTAGACGCAATTACTGTTTTAGAATTTTAGAGAGTTTTAAAATCTTGTTAGAGACGTTTGAAACGTGGTTTGTGAGTAAAAGACGCGCTGTATTTAAGTTAGTGAGATAAGAGCTGACAAAAATTAAATTTAGAAGAATATAAAGTAAGATTAAGCACTTTTGTTATGAAAAAGTATTTCAGAAATCTAGAAAGTGTATTTTTGGATTAAAATGATTATTGATCGATTGCAGACGTTTTTTGTAATCTGTACATGTAATTTTGAAGTGGCAACTGGCTAACTATTTCCCATTATGTGTACTGCGGTTATAAACTGTATGATTTTGCTGGACTAATGAGAAATGAGATAGGAGTGATTCATTAATGTTTGGTTTTTCCAGGTGATTTTGGTCTCAAAACAAAGCTAGAAGTGGAATATTCGCACTTACTGGTTAAAAGGAAACTGTTTTTACTTGTCATCCTTTGGCGTTACAGTCGATATGAGAAGACCTGTTGATGCAGTTTTGCATCAACATCTACTGTAATTGTTAGATAATGAAGGGCAAGTCATGACATTTATCTTGATAAGGCTGGTCTTCGAAAGCTAGCATAAATATCCCCGCGCAGACATTTGCCTCTAAATCTCTTCAGGTTTAATTAAAAGGGTGACAGTGACGATTTCAGTGTTTTAGGATTAAAGTTCTTCTCACTGAAATAAACTCAAAAAACTTCAAGTTCAAAAAATTCTGGTATTTTATGTTCTTACAGAGAGTCGAGTTATACTGTAAACCCCTCATTCGTGTCGTTGTATTACAAAATCACTGAAATATTTGGAGGGTAGGTGTGTCTTAAGCTGCGGTGAGGTACATTATGTTTCAAATACAAGTAAAACTATTTCATTACGACCCTGAGGCCGGATTTGAGTTTCAAAAGTAGAAGCATGCGTAGGCAAGCATTTAAGCCCCGCATTATCTAGCCTATTTTTTCGATATTGAAGTTTTATTAATTTGTATCAAGCGCTCAAGAGTTTGAAATTGATCGCAGACCTTTAAATGGAGTGAGTGAGTTGCAATCCGGTGGTACATTTTTGTATATTTCGGAGCCTTTTTCGTAATCTCATTTCACTGGTACATCTTGGGTGTTGGAAATGAATTTTAGGATGTGAAGATTTCTTCCTGTCAGTATATAGGTTGAAAACTGGATTCACCTCCGAACTACACATGAATACACTTCAACATTGCTACCAATTTTAGTGCTGGACCACTTTGATCAAGGATGATTCAATGATAATTTGTATACAGTAATTTTCATCCGCAAAGCAGACTGGGTTATTCACAAACAACTTTTCTTGTTTTCAGTTAAATTTTGAATTTTATCATCATCACTTTTTTCCTTTCATTTTCTTTTAGTTTATTTTTTTTCTTTCTGTTCTAAAATCTGACAAAGCTTTATGCAATATTGCCTTTAAAAACGTTTTAAACCGAATACAATTAATGCTCTTTTTTTTTGTTCAAAACTGCATACACTGCCTCCTAAAAACTATAATTGACCACGTGCTATTCGTATGCTTTCTCACTGTACTTGTGTGAAAATGAGATTTGAAAGGTAATCCCATATCATTAGATTAGGGGATAAGTTTTAGCATAATAATTTTGTTTAAACAATTAACAATTAGGAGCTAACAGATTAATAACTTTTACTAATATTTGCGCGTGCTTTTTGTTCCAAAGTTGGCGTTAAAAAAACTGATTTCTTCCTCTTTTGCTATTTTTATAGGTTGCCTGTTGTTTTTTTCAAATATACAAGCACTTGAATACTAGTTTTGAGGAGAGTTCGCGCTTTTTGATTTATGTAAAACTAGCAGAAGTATCCGGCGATTCCACTCTGGAACTTTCCAGAATTTTCCATTCTCAAACATTTCAGAACATTCTACACGTTCGCTTTAGATGTGCCTTGCTCACCCACTGTGGGGTAGATTAACTTTTTTGATTAAAAGTGTTTCTTGATTACCTGCTCGGGAATTGGTCTTTCTAAGTGTAAAATCGCCTCAGTGGCCTCGATGACCACATGTCAGATCTGATTTGATCCGATCCACCGTGTATTTGTGGGATCGAGAAACATTCCATTACATACTTTGTCTATCCAACTCCCATAGCTGTAATATGGACTTTCCACACACAAAACTGACCTCTAGCAGCCTCAAATGACCTCGGAGGTCAGGTCTGATGTGATACCAACCCCCATTTGTGGGGTTGGGGAACATTTTTGCATTACATAAGGAAGTCTCTATCTTGTTACACTGAGCCAGAAATAGATCTTCTGGAGACAAAATGGCCTCCAACAGCCTCGAACGACTTAAGAGGCTACACGGAAATCTGTGCAAAAAAGTCAGCTCACCCCGTTTGACCGTGATGCGGCAACACACACACGAGCACACGAACGTGATTTTGTGGTGATTGAAAATTAATTTTAACAAAATTAAAGCACTTGATAGGTTCGTAAACAATGTCTTTGTTTCTTGCAGCTGTTTTGAAAATGCTCAGATTTGGTAATCGGCATACTTTTGCTTCAAACGCAATGAAACTGGGCATTTAAATCCCGTTTTGCTAAACAGTTTTTGCATGAGAAGTATTCTGACAGCGGTTGGTATTTAACAATGGTTCCCAAGACACGATCATTATCAGACTGTAAGAAGCGATGAAACTGCAGCCAAGACCACAGAATATGTCTCCCACAGTAGACCTTGGTTGACAGCAAATTGGAATCAAGGTTTTTTAATTTACTTGACCAAGGAATAAGGAAGGAAACAGAAGGCGTGGCAGACCTGTGAGGACGTGGCAAGCTACTTTCAGGGACGACTTGAATGCACGAGGGCTGTTACTCGGAACCGCTCAAGCTGTGGCTGACGATCGTAGACGATGGAGAAGTCTCGCTGCCCTATATCCTGCTCAGGATGGGAGGACCTAAGGTCTAAGGTAAGGATTAGAAGGAAAGAAATCTGGTTGAAAGTTGTACAGTTGTATACTGAAAGAATTTCAAACCGCAAATCAACTTTTAAAGAAGTTTACATGAAGTTGCAGCTAAAAGCATTATGGGAGTACAAGTTCTGTTTGTATGATCAAGTTGAAAACATAGTGCCCTTCAGGAGACGTTGTTGACAAATATACCTATCTATTTAACAGGATTTGCCGATGGTTTTGAAATAGAGTGGACCTGCAAGCACATTTCAACCCCACGAAGGACCAGGACGATATACAACTCGGCATTTTGTACAGACCGTTGATTTTGTAGCCCGACTAAAGAGCCATCATTAACAACTCGGGAAGTATTACTGTGTTCAAATTTTTTCAAATGACCGTGAAAGCAATTTTGAAAATGCCTGATCCTAGAGAAGTAAATTTTGGTCAAATTTTAAGCCCAGTTAAGTAAGTCAAACCCACTCCCCCAAAGTGACGTGGTGAGGAAATAGTGTGAACTTGACATTTCTTGCCAGTCCAGTTGCTATTTAAGCAATGATATAGTGATTAACACAAATGTTTATGGAGATAGAATTGGGTTAAGAGCACAACCAATAAATTTTGAAATATATAATAAAATGTACAAATTGTGGCTTATTTAGAAGGTCCGTTTTATTATCCATACATCACTTCTTAATATCACTTTGATACTGCACATTGAAATATGTTGGACGACAAAGGTAATTGTAATGTTTGATATGTAACATTGTTTCACATAAAAANGTCCAGTTGCTATTTAAGCAATGATATAGTGATTAACACAAATGTTTATGGAGATAGAATTGGGTTAAGAGCACAACCAATAAATTTTGAAATATATAATAAAATGTACAAATTGTGGCTTATTTAGAAGGTCCGTTTTATTATCCATACATCACTTCTTAATATCACTTTGATACTGCACATTGAAATATGTTGGACGACAAAGGTAATTGTAATGTTTGATATGTAACATTGTTTCACATAAAAACCTATGCTACAAAGAGGATTTTACTTGTTTGATAATGCTAAACTTTATTATTCATATAAAATAAATATTAACTCTGATATTAGCTTATGTACAACATGAGTGAACACATATGTGTGTTTAGTTTTAAAGTAAATAAATAAACATGAATGGAAAACACAATATTAAGCAATGCTTGGAATTTCGTGTGACCCAAAAGAAGAAAAAGAATAATGTGAAGAAAAACAACATCGATAATTACAATACAGTATTCCTAATCCAACCCTTCTTTAAGCGATACGTTTACAATAATAATGAGGGCCCACTATTTCAAACTGTTTGAATACATAAATACACAAGGTACAAAATCTTGTGCCTTAACGGCCACTAAAATTTACACCCATATATCTATATTATATATATAGCCTAATATATAACCTCAATTATCCGAATTTCGGATTATCCAAACGATCTTCCGGTCCAGGTAAATATTTACGTAAACGCGTGTTATAACGTATGGTTTAGGTGGGCTTGTTTTGACATAGCTTTTTCCCCTTGCTCTTGTTGTGTCTACGTAGAAAGTCTTAGGTAAATAGCTGTGCCCTTCAATTTATTAATTTTTATTCTTCTATCAGGTGACCAAATGAAGACACATATCTTACTATTTCACATCCTTTTTTCCTAAATGTTTATCGAGTAAGGTGTCGTTGGTTTACGGATAGTCAGTTATCCGAACAAATTGCTTCCCACCCCTCTTGTTCGGATAATCGAGGTTCAACTGTTTATAATATATATATATATATATATATTCGACACAGGAAATATGCCAAACCAACACTTACAAACTCATTCAGCTAATAACAATAATATTTGACACAGGAAATGACTAAAGAAAGTATGCCAACATTTACTTGAGTAAATCAAAT
>RDPX01000373.1:678532-689723 GCA_003991215.1 Morbakka virulenta
CGTTTTTTTTGTCTGTCTTATTTCTCCCTCTCTCCGGGCTTTTTTTTTTTGCATATCTCTCTCTCTCTCTGTCTGTCTCTCTGTCTGTCTGTCTCTCTCTCTCTGTGTCTGTATCTCTCTCTCTCTCTCTCTCTCTGTATATATATATATATATATATATATATATATATATATATATATATCTTTGTCTGTCTCTTTCTGTATCTCTTTCTGTCTATTCTACAGGTACTTCTGTGGGAATTTTTCCGATGAGCTATCCTCATTCATTCGTTACTTGATAGTTTTCAAAGCGTTTACATGCCCAACAACTTGTACTTACCCAAATACTATCTTGGAACTATTATGCAGAAAATAGTTTTATTCTACTAGCATTTCCCCTCTTACGTTAAAGGTGAACGCCAAACCTTTTAATACTTTTAATTTTCAAGCTCCTAAACCTTTGTTAATCATAATCTTCTTGTGCATTTTTTTATTTTTTCTCCTCCTTTTCCTTCTTTCAACTCCTGGCGAAGGTAAGTGGCTGCTTGCAATGTTCCAGGGAGTAAATAAAAATTAAAAAAACACACCATATCAAATAGAATATTATTTCGGTATTCATTTTTTGGATTAAACTTTTTGCCCAATTAATTATTTTTTAGTGAAATGCATTTCATCCTCAACTTTTTCTTTATTTGAATTCCAAGACGTGATACACTCAAATCAACAGAATTATTACAATACAAGATAAAAAAGGCAATGTATCAACTTTTGTTGAAAGAGTTGAACCATTATCTTTTGCGTCAAGCATTACTAAGGCAAAAGAATGTTCATCTAAGAATTGAATACGTGCTGTAAAAGCCGTTTTCGTTTTTATCACCATCAACCGGCTCTCTTCCATTTATTGTATCTTTTAACTTCTTTAACTTCGTGTATCAAAGGATTTTCGTTTCCCATATTTTTAACTTTCTTTTATCCCTGTTGATGATAAATTTTGGCATTAGTTGCTTGGGAAGGGCTCAAAACCTCTTAGACTCATGTCTCGTGCTATAACGGGGCAGAACAGAGAGTGAAGGCAAAATTACTTCTCGGTATAACTTTCTAACCAACTGTTATGATTATCATTTAGGCACCTTCATATTCAAAACAATCTATTGTATTTGTACGGGTCCTTATTTGCCAAATATGGTAGGTGCCCAAAGATAAACTAATCTTACATAAACAAACATGACCGATGAACGGGTCATAACTTTACAGTGCCATATTATGTTGTTGTTGTTGTTTTTTGTAGAGACCCACTATATTATCAGACAATGAAGTTCAAAGATAATTATAAAGTAAACTGGCCTACCTTTAAAAACTTTTTTTTAAAAAATACCATCCAATTTTTGATCAGGTCAAGTTTTTGAGATATGATTACTGCACGTTTTGACCTTTCAATAGACGGGTTTCTGATGACGTATTATTATTATCGTTTTCAGTCTCCACGCGGTTTCGGGTGCAAAATATAAACAAAGATGGTGGATATCATTGTATTTCCCTTAATTACTACGTGATTTAATTCTGAAACCATCCACTTTTTAATGTAATTTTTGCAAGATCTCAGCCGCCATCTTACTCCTGTTTTATCTATCACTGTTTTGTCTGGACTTCCAAACCTGGCTTTGATTTTTTTTTTCGATAAATGAACTTTAACACTGTCTGAAGATATCGATTGTTTTTTTCCCANGGAATGAAGGGCGTAGATGAACTTGGTATGAAAGGAGGGAATAGGAAAAACAGGTAGGAACGAAGAGTATAGATACAAAAGGTACAACAGGTATAAAAGAAGTGGAAGATAAGGCAGGTAGGAAAGAGGAGCACAGATAAACCATGTATGAAGGAGGGCAGAGATAAAACACGTGGGAATGAAGGGCGTAGATGAACTTGGTATAAAAGGAGGGAATAGGAAAAACAGGTAGGAACGAAGAGTATAGATACAAAAGGTACAACAGGTATAAAAGAAGTGGAAGGTAAGGCAGGTAGGAAAGAGGAGCACAGATAAACAATGTATGAAGGAGGGCAGAGATAATACACGTGGGAATGAAGGGCATAGATGAACTTGGTATAAAAGGTGGGAATAGAAAAAACAGGTAGAAACGAAAAGTATAGATACAAAAGGTACAACAGGTATAAAAGAAGTGGAAGATAAGGCAGGTAGGAAAGAGGAGCACAGATAAACCATGTATGAAGGAGGGGAGAGATAAAACACGTGGGAATGAAGGGCGTAGATGAACTAGGTATAAAAGGAAGGAATAGGTTGTCCTTAAAAGATTAATTCAGACATGTTTTTCGTCAAATAATACATACGTCGGAGTATCAGAATAATTATTTCTATATTTAAACTCAAAAAAATCGCACTGACCTTAAAATGTCAGGGCACCGGATATCTTCTCTATACAAAAAGGAGGTTTATTCACTCATTCAGAGTCAGGTCACTCGCAATCAGGCTCAAGGTGTAACATCATAGCAACGCAATATAAGTAGTATGCCTTGAAGTTGAAAGAAGAAGAAAACGGCACTGATACCTTGCTACAACCAGGCGGGATACTGTTTTTTGGGTGAGTATAGGGTCTGAGTGTGTACTTTAATGGAAGGCAAGAGATTCGTTATTTCTTCTTGACAGTAAAAATAGTTTCCCTAGTCACACAGCTGTGTAAATTCTTGCATTACTTAAATAAACAAACACAGTGAAGAATGAGAAATGAAAACAAGAAACTAGTTCAAGACTCCTCTTTTCAAGAGAATATTTGCTTTTTGACTCCATCAACCTTGTTAATTGTTTATCTGTATTCCTTTTAGAGTCAACTCTATTAGGTTTACCGCAGTTTCATAGGTTTGAACAGATCATGCAAGAGACGATTTGTTAGCTGTCTCAATTGCAGGCCCCAGTGGCAATATTTTAAAACATGATTTTTCGGTTTTTCAGCCAGACGTTTCAGAGTGAGCAAAATACTGTATGCCGTATGGCACCTTTAACGAGCTACACCAAACTGCAGAGTTTATTATCAACACTAGCACGAGATTTTAACCGTCGGTCACTGAGAATGCAGGAGGAGAAGAAGAAGAAGAAGAAGAAGAAGAAGAAAAAGCAGAAAACGAAGGAAGAAAAGCCAAACCCTCAGTTCAGATTTCAGCATTACCAGGAGCAGACTTATAGCTTTTTGTAAATATCAGAACAAGCCTGGTTTGTTCTCACAAGCAGATGGCAAATACATCAATTATTATGTAGAAGGGAGGATTTACTTCCATAGAGAGACCAAATACAATAGACCTAGCATCCTAATACACAACAAGGCCATACAAGTTTGTGCAATAATTCACACTTGACGCCAATATTAGGGTAGACAATGAAAAACGGAAATATTGCTGAGACTTTACTCATAGAAAAATCGCTTATAGATCTAGACTAATAAAAACAGTAGCGATCATCCTTCTTATGCTTAAAACACCTGGAGAGTTAAGCAAAGTCTTCTAAAAATTTATTTATTAATTTTTTATCAAAATATTTATACAGGATAAGCCATTCAAAGGTAATATGCTTACGCTATGTCGCTATGTCCAATAAAATTTCTGTTTTCCAATGGTTCATGTGAAAAAAGGAGTAAAATCTATGCTGGGACAACATCTGACAGTCAACTTAAAAAAAATCGATTAGTTTTAATTCCTATATTTTAATTCCTAGAAAAACGATTACAGTAGTGCCCTGATTATCTCAAAAAAAGACAACTCACAATGGTCTGAAGCTATTGCCTGTTCTCTTTGATCCTTCAAACGTGCTTAATGTCGTATTGAAAACATCGTCAAGTTTTCTTTGGCTGTTCTACTTCTACCTCTCTCCGGTCGTTGTTTTGTTGCATATCTCTGTCTCTGTCCGTCTGTCTGTCTCTCTCTTCTCTCTCTCTCTGTATCTCTCTCTCTGTATATATATATATATATATATATATATATATATATATCTTTGTCTGTCTCTTTCTGTATCTCTTTCTGTCTATTCTACAGGTACTTCTGTGGGAATTTTTCCGATGAGCTATCCTCACTCATTCGTTACTTGATAGTTTTCAAAGCGTTTACATGCCTAACAACTTGTACTTACCCAAACACTATCTTGGAACTATTATGAAGAAAATAGTTTTATTCTACTAGCATTTCCCCTCTTACGTTAAAGGTGAACGCCAAACCTTTTAATACTTTTAATTTTCAAGCTCCTAAACCTTTGTTAATCATAATCTTCTTGTGCATTTTTTTTATTTTTTCTCCTCCTTTTCCTTCTTTCAACTCCTGGCGAAGGTAAGTGGCTGCTTGCAATGTTCCAGGGAGTAAATAAAAATTAAAAAAACACAGCATATCAAATAGAATATTATTTCGGTATTCATTTTTTGGATTAAACTTTTTGCCCAATTAATTATTTTTTAGTGAAATGCATTACATCCTCAACTTTTTCTTTATTTGAATTCCAAGACGTGATACACTCAAATCAACAGAATTATTACAATACAAGATAAAAAAGGCAATGTATCAACTTTTGTTGAAAGAGTTGAACCATTATCTTTTGCGTCAAGCATTACTAAGGCAAAAGAATGTTCATCTAAGAATTGAATACGTGCTGTAAAAGCCGTTTTCGTTTTTATCACCATCAACCGGCTCTCTTTCATTTATTGTATCTTTTAACTTCTTTAACTTCGCGTATCAAAGGATTTTCGTTTCCCATATTTTTAACTTTCTTTTATCCCTGTTGATGATAAATTTTGGCATTAGTTGCTTGGGAAGGGCTTAAAACCTCTTAGACTCATGTTTCGTGCCATAACGGGGTAGAACAGAGAGTGAAGGCAAAATTACTTCTCGGTATAACTTTCTAATCAACTGTTATGATTATCATTTAGGCACCTTCATATTCAAAACAATCTATTGTTCTTGTACGGGTCCTTATTTGCCAAATATGGTAGGTGCCCAAAGATAAACTAATCTTACATAAACAAACATGACAGATGAACGGGTCATAACTTTACAGTGCCATATTATGTTGTTGTTGTTTTTTGTAGAGACCCACTATATTATGAGACAATGAAGTTTAAAGATAATTATAAAGTACACTGGCCTACGTTTAAAAACGTTTTTAAAAAAAATACCATCCAATTTTTGATCAGGTCAAGTTTTTGAGAAATGATTACTGCACGTTTTGACCTTTGAGTAGTACTCAGATCAAGAAAAACAAGGCTGTAGCTGGCCCAATCTTTGTTTTTCTATAGAAAACGAAACTGGAGCAGCCGCAATCTGAAACTGAAACTACAACTGTCTTTAACGTTAGGAAACTGAAACTAAAACTTTTTCTGTTTACACCTGGATGGTAATTTATTGTTTGGCAGAGCTAAACTCCAGTCGATGTGAATTGAAATCGCAAGAAACGTAGTGTTGTAATGTTTTTATTTAGTATTTTAGATTAAGAGAGAATGGATCGCAAATGCACAAATCATCCTGACAGCTTCTGTTATATATGTGGTAATGTGATTCGTCCTGGTCGCCTTGTAAAAATAACTGATTTTGTAAAGAAGGAATATCATGCTTTCTTTGCACTCAAGCTTAGAGATCAGGACAAGCAATTTGCAACCCATTTTAGCTGCAAATCATGAGTTGAGAATTTGCGTGATTGGAGAAATAAGAAAAGGAAAAGTATGCTATTCGCTGTTCCTATGGTGTGAAGAGAGGGTAAAGATCATGTGACAGACTGCTATTTTTGCATGACTAATCTTCAAGGAACCAATCGCAAGAAGAACCATTGTGTTTAGTATCCCGATGTTTCGTCTGCTATAACACCAGTCCCTCGTGGTACAGACCTACCTGTTCCCGAGCCAGCTGTTGCAATACATTCTAGCTCTGAATCTGAAGCTGATAACAAATATGACAGAACAGAGGGTGATGAATACATGCCAGAAGAGAATGAGGGGCCAGTTTCTCTAACACAAGCAGATTTCAATAATCTGACACGAGATTTAAATCTCTCAAAGGAATCAGCACAGCTTCTGGGTACTCGATTTCGTGAGAACAACTTGCTTGCATCTGGAAGAATATTCTACTTGTATCGAGAGCGTGAAAGAGAATTTAGACAGTTCTTCACAACCCAGAGAGACGAGACTTGTCATTGGCTTACTGAAACAACATTGCTGTTTTTATGAAATCAATGAGGATGGACAATATTGCTGGGGAATGGAGACTTTCCATCGACTTGTCCAGCAGACGTCTCAAGGTAGTTCTCCTTCATAACGGAAATAAACATTCTTCGATACCAATTGGTCATTCTGTGCAAATGAAAGAAACCCAGCAAAACATGAATCAGTAGCTGTCTGCTCTGAACTACCATGACCATGGTTTTTTGATCTGTGGAGATCATAAAGGTTGTTGGATTGGTTTTAGGACTGGTGTGGATACAGAAAGTATCCATGGTTTCTATGTTTGTGGAACAGTCGGGCTGATGATCAACATTACATCAGACAAGAGTAGCCTCCAAGACAAGGTTTGGAACCTGATTCACCCAATGTTCAGTATCCCCCTCATGTTGAACGAAACAAGATATTATTTCCACAGTTACATATCAAACGGGGACTTAGGAAAAGCTTTGCAAAGGCAATGGACAGGGAAGGCAGAGGGTTTACTTTTCTTCACCAGACGTTTCCTCGGATAAGCTTTGAAAAGCTTGAGGCTGGCATTTTTTATGGGCCTCAGGTACGGGAACTCATAAAGGACTCAATGCTCGATGATGCGCTGAGTGCAGCTGAACTGTCTGGTTATTTGTCACTTAAGTCAGTAACTATAGCCTTTCTTCGAAGCAAGCGGAGTGCAGAATACGAGAAAGAAGTCGACAAACTTCTGAAGACGTTTACAAAATTAGGGGCTCGCATGTCAGTCAAATGCACTTTCTACAATCCCACTTAGACTATTTTCCTCAGAACTGTGGAGGCTTGAGTGAGGAACAGGGAGAGCGTTTCCACAAGCACATTCATGTCATGGAAAAATTAAAGGTAATAAATAGCACTAAATGGCATAAATAACAATTCTTTTATAATCTAGTACCTCAAAAACGTGACCTGATTGGACAAAATGAGAATGATTTTTTTGATTTTGCATGGAAAACTGTCCTAGAATCAGGTATTATATGCTTGATCTTTTGCATAGTGCTACTGGAAGGAGTACCAAAGATCATCAGACATCGAAGCTCTTAACATTTAAAAAATATTTCAATAACATTTTGAAGAGAACTCTTCTTGAAAATATTCAAAGAATCATGAAATCAGACCCATGCTGGTGGCTTTTTATGGCTTCAGCGTTTTTTGATTTCTCTTTTTCTTCCGAGTGTTTATAGCATTCATTCTTTCATTCCATAATTTCCTTGATTGGGGGAGAAATGAAAAGAAACAAACTACAATTTCATTTTCCAATTCGTATAATTCTACCATCTGTTCTACATGGAGACGTTTTCTTCTTTAAATCTGGATGGATAAAAGACACTTGCAAGCAATAACACGCTATAGATATTGTTTGAAAATGTCTTCTGTTGCTTAGTTACAGTGGCGGCTCGTGAACATTTTTATTGGTTGAGCTAAAAACGTTACGGAATGATTTCATTGCTTTGGAAACAGGATTGTTAAAACAATTTCCAAACATGAAGCAGTGAAGAGACGCCTCACTTCATTAAATTTTAACAGCTACCAGAGTTTAACAATTTTGAAACACTCTTACAATAAACGCTCTGAATAACATATAATCTTACACAAAACCAATTGAAACAAGCTAGCTTAAATCAATAATCTTTTAAAAGTTATTAAAAAATACAAATCTTCTTTCTGTTTCCATGCCAATGTTCTTCATTCATAAAAATTTCAGTTTAGTCCTATCTACTTTTTGTACAATAAATTGATTCTTTGGTACTGTATATCTGAACTGCAAATTTTCATATGAGTTTTTTATGAAAATCACTAATTTTTGTAATCACTTTCAAATTTACTGACAACATGGCCAGGGCATTCAAGCGTTCATTCTCCTTCTTAAATATCCTTGGATAGGTTGAAAACCAGCCCTCGTCCTCGGCAGTCGATAAAGATGTTATAAGAGTCAATTTAACAAGTTTGTGGAACTCAGGAAAAGATTGATATAAATTATTATCTGTCATGAGTTCAAACCGTTGGTATCAGCTAATGGTGGAAAAATTGGACTCGTGTAAATAATATGACATGTACAATACCGGGCATATTCCAACAGACCTATCTAAGTCAATATTTGTTGCACTCCCCCAAAAACCTGCGGCAATAGAATCCGAATTACACCGCACCATTAGTTGAACGAGTCATAAAACTAACATTCTGCTACGAATAATAATGAAGAGAGCCAGGAATCAAATCAAACCAGAAATCGCTGAGGAAGAGTGTGGGTTTGTAGAAGGAAAGGGAACTGTTAACGCCATTTACATTCTAAGGAATTTAAGAGAGATCTTTAGAAGTCAACAAAGACCTATATGTATGCTTTATTGATTACAACAAAGCTTTTCATAGAGTAAATCATGAAGGTGTCATGGATATACTACAAGAATTAAATTTAGACAGCAAAGACCAAATTGCATGGCACATGATGATGAGGTTATATATAATATGTAGCTCTGGTAGCAACTTTTGTTTTACAAGCAATGAATAGTTTCTAACAACAATAGTAAATATGGCTACAGGAAAATTTGTACTATAGTTTGAGAAAAGAGTGGGATTGATAAGTGTGAATGCTTTTCAATGTTACTCAATGTTAGCAAATCCCTCCTGCAATTGTGTGCGTGTAATGTCGCAGATTTCCTTTTCAGAGATTGTGTTTGTGTGCATGTTTGAAGATCTTTTTTGCATTTGATATTTCAAAGCTATATTGTCAACATTATGCCTAACTGGCTGGATAACTGTAATGGAACTTTTGAGTCCATTAGCAACACTAACCATTCTTGCATTTCTTGATTGAAACATTGCGTACAGTA
The DNA here is from genome assembly GCA_003991215.1 of Morbakka virulenta. Taxonomy (NCBI): domain Eukaryota; kingdom Metazoa; phylum Cnidaria; class Cubozoa; order Carybdeida; family Carukiidae; genus Morbakka; species Morbakka virulenta. The sequence continues at coordinate 687,552 of RDPX01000373.1, forward strand.
AATCAATCCGAGGCAAGATTTGATGAAATAAGTCCAAGAACAAAAAAAAGTTGGGTCTTCCAATAATCCTTTCAGACCACAACCTTCAGAGACTGATGCGCCATCCCAACCATTCCCATCTGTTATTGTGTGAAACGTTCCTTTGAAAGACCCTGCATTTTGCAGACAGTGTATACAGTTCTACTCTTAAAATTCCAACTTGTGGCTGATCTTTGAGATACCCTTTAGTTTGTGAGGTCTTCTGGAACTGATGTGCGTTTCCGAGACATGAGAAAAGGTAGCAAATGCAAGGTATTTGCAATAAATAATTTTACAATCCTGACAAATGAAGCTTTTTGATGCATGCCTAAATTCTGTTGATGTACATAACAGTGAACAAACTGTACTTCTTTATAAGCTGTATTTCATAATGAATTTCTTGTCTATACAATTTCAAATATTTTTGCTTTCTCATTGGCCCTAAAATCTGTTTGAGATTGGCCACTTCACGTTTGGTTCAAGATGATTCACCACCAAACAAGATAAGGTCAAAAAAGACAAAACTGATTTTTTCTCAAGACTTACCGTTAACCATGGCTTTCGATCAAATCAAGCGGTAGAAGCCAGAGAGCCATTTTTCACATTCTCTGTACAGCTTTGTCGTATGGGTACATCTGGTGTGGGCCTGACCTTTTAAATTCAAGCTTCTCTTAAATAAAGACACCAGGGAAAGGATATTCTATAAGATAATCTACTTCATCCATAATTGATAGTAATTAAAAATTATTCAAGCAGTCCAATTTCAAGGCATGAATATATTTTTGTCAGCATATTAGCAAGTTCTCTCTTCCATTATTATGAATTGAAACAAGGTGATTCATTGCCTTTAAATGTTCATTTCATTCATTATAGCATCATTCTTCCATACCTGTGACAGTGTAAAATCACGTTAAAAAGCCATCAATAGCAATCCGCTTCAATGTTTGGAGTTGTAACTAGCGCCAATCAAGAATTCTACTCCACAGTCTGGTTGAATCAATGGTGGGAATCACCCTCCCATGTCATGTGAAATCACAGCAGCCATTCATTTCAGTGGTTGGGGCTAACTGAAAACAGCCCTAACCAATAATAATTGTATTTGGCAGTCTGATTGAACCAATGTCGGGAATCACCCTCCCATATCTGTGAAATCACAACAGCAACTTAGTTCAATGGTTGGGCAGCCTGATCGAATCAAAACAAAGAGCCTGCATGAATAGATGCCTTTTTGATTGGTTGAATCCAACCATAAAATGGGGCTTGAAATTTTTAGCCGCAGACGGGAATTGTCTTTCTGTAGGACGTGTCGGGGTGACTGAAAAACTGGCCCATGTCGATTCGGACGATTGTTGTACACTGTGTCACAAGGGTGTTAGCAAGAAACAAGGAATTCCTAAATACTATGGTCTTTTCTTGTTGGCAAAGGGTATTCTTTGATAAAGTATTTTCCCCTAAAACCAGAGGCTATATTTCAAAAATCCTATTCCATAAATCCTTGATAGAGCCAAAATAGACTAGGCGCCACTGTTCATTAAGGAACCGATAGACTACCAGTAGAAAGAAATTTTAATTGAATCTTGCTTCGCCAAGGTCTTGTGTTGTTTGAGCTTGATTAGAAGGCACAAGCTCTTGACCAATCAAAAACAATGGTCGATCGCAAAAATAAATAAATAAATAAAATAGGAGTGCTCTTCAACGTTTACAACCCAAAGCAGAGTTGAACTTCATTTGCAGCTCTTTGCCATATCGTTAAAAAATTCTTCTGTGTAATTTGTTTGCAATTGATGTCACACTTGTTGTAATCCAAATTATTCAAATTCCTTGTTGTAATATGTTTTATTAGCGTCGTAGATTGTGAAATGTAAAGGAGATCTAATTTACATAAAATCTAAGATCATTTGTAAAAGTTGATTTGAATTGGGATTTTCCCCAGTGGGGTAAAGCATAAATTAAAGTTACTTACTTGTGTCGTTTGTGCGTGGATTTCTCACATTGTCTTTCCAGGAGACTAATATATATATATATATATATATATATATATATATATATATATATATATATATATATATATATATATATATATATATATATATAAATATATATATATATATATAAATATATATATATATATATATATATATATATATCAGAGAG
>RDPX01000373.1:690429-703977 GCA_003991215.1 Morbakka virulenta
GACTAATATATATATATATATATATATATATATATATATATATATATATATATATATATACATCAGGGAGTGAGCGACATCAATGAGAAGGTCAAGAAGAAACAAATGAGATGGTACGGAGATGTGAGGAGGATGAAAGAAGGACACCCAGTAAAAGTGACTCTGTAAAGTATAGTACCAAGAAGAAGGCCAAGAGGAAGATCAAAGAAGCGATGGAGAGATAATGTGTAAGAGGATGTCAGCTACTTCGGCGTTCATCAGGAAGAGGCCCTGGAAAGAGAAACCTGGAGGCGGAAGACCCGGGCAGCTTAATGCAATGCGGGAATGAGGGACCAGCAGCCATAAAGAAGAAGAATAAGAAAAAGAATATATATATATATATATATATATATATATATATATATACCTTATCTTCCAGGAGCGAGTCACCATCACCTGCTATCTCTTTTAGCATTCCACATTGCACGAGTATTGTGTTGAAAATTGTTTTTTAATTCTCCAGCGTGGAAGTCATGTTGAAATGCGCTCTCTCTTCCTACATCTGACTTCAGTTCCTTAGGAGTGCATCAAGTGTGTGAAAAAAATGGCAGTGTGTTTCTTAGTTATGTCGTTCTTCCATAGGCGGCATACCTTATGGCCGAACCTTCAATAAACTTGGAAGGGCAACCAGTTGTGTGAGATACACCTCTAATTCGTGGGACTTCATCAGCGCTCTTTTCCAGTACTGGTTCAAGCGTAAAGAAAAAAACCCCAAATAGATGGACTTGTCTGCTCCTGCAAGAGATAAGTTGTTCTGAAATTTTCATATTTTGCGAGCTCTATCGAGTCTTTTCTCAACTGGATACGTACTTTATTTGAAAACAAACTTTACAGAGGATTTCCAATTTGATAGTTTGCTCTTGTCTCCTGTCGCATTTTTCTTCTAGTATACTAAACCTCTAAACCTCAATAATAAAATTATTGTATTTTTTTGAAATAAGGAATTTTCCAAAAGCAAAACGAAAGTGATTAATTTTAAATAAAGGGGAATACAAATCAAAAAGCAAAAATATAAAGTTTGGTCTATGCATGTAATTCAAAGGCAGATTCTGATATACATTTATCTAGTAGCGAGCAAAAAAGTTATTAATTACTCGCTTCAAGTATCATAACAATCTTTCTGCCTTTTAATTACTGTTCTAGCCTACAATTTGAAAAATGGTGGACAGTTTTCTGAATACTCGCTCATGCTTTCTCAAAATCACACGCAAGTAATTTGCTTTCAATTGTCGTAGAGGTGAAGCAAAGGGGCACGAATGACTTTAAATATTGAATCGTGGATAAATGGATATTAGTCGCGAGGGATCAAAGCCCTGTAAAAGTTTCACAACACATAAAAACAAAATGTGAAAGTTTAGTGTCACGAATGCATTTAGCTTAAGCTGGATCCTCTGAAGTGTGCCGGATTTAACAGAAAAAGGCTTCTTATCTTATGGCTTCAAAACATCTGCAATAAAAACAAAAGGCTGAATTTTCTTTCTCTGAATACTCAAGACATGGGTATTGTTTTAAGTAATTAGTAAGGCGATTGAAATTAATATTTTGGCTTTATAATTGTTTTTGACCGGGCCAGATATCACAATCAAATACCTTTTCGTTTATTATCTCAGATAAAAGATCGCGTGAGCCCATGCTAAAAGACTTGAGTCTCTCGTCTAGTGTTGTTAACAATATCTATCTATCTTGACTTTGCTAATCCAGTGACTTGACTTCAATTGAGTCTTAGATCTAATACCACTCAAACCTAATCTACGATGAAATTGGATGTCGTTTTTGTTTATTGTTGTGTTTCTGGATAAAACACAAATTAATACTACCGTACTAAAGCGCATGTTGTTATTTAATTATATATTTTCAAGTTTGCATTCATTCATATCTCAAGAGGATCAAAAGCGCTCTAGCACCTAACTTTAAATGTTGATCGATATTTCTTTCAAACAACGGCGTATTTTAATGAAGCGTCCTTGTGATCTTTAAAGTAAATGTTTGTTGCAACTAGCAACAAACTACTAAAATATATTTGCTCTCATCCAAACTCTTACTGTCCATTTTCTTCTTCTTCTTCTTCTAGCTTTTCCCGTCAGGGGTCGCTGTGGCTGACACTAGCTTCTTCCATCTCGACCTGTCTTGGGCGTCAGTCGGCGAGGCGCCTACTTGTTTCATGTCGTCTTCGACACTATCACTCCATCTTCTCTTCGGACGTCCCCGTCTCCTTTTCTCCGGTATGACTATCTCCATTACTCTCTTCCCGACGTAATCCTCGTCCCTTCTTCGTACGTGTCCGAACCATTTCAGCATTCTTTGCTGGCATTTGGCAATTACGCTTCCTACCCCCAACGCTGCTCTGACTCTCTCCGTCCTGACATGGTCTTTTCTAGTCCACCCGCAGCTGATACGGTTCATTTTGTTTTAAGCTGCTTCCATTCGCCTCTCTTGGTTTCTGGTCAGTGGTAGGGTTTCCGTGGCATAGGTCATAGCGGGTTGCACGATTGCTTTCTGTAGCTTGCCATTGACGTTTCTGGGAACGTTTGAGTCGCAAAGGACTCCGGTCAAACGTTTCCAGTTCACCCATCATGCTTGTATCCGTCTTTGCAATTCAGGCTCTGAGGTTCCATCTTCAGAGAGGGTATTCCCTAGGTACTTGAACTGGTGGGCTCTAGAGAGTGGGCATCCATCCATCCTGATTGTACCAGTTTCTTATCCATTCATACACATGTCTTCAGTTTTGCTCCTGGATATCTTCATCCCTCTGCTTTCCAGGGCATCCCTCCAGCTCTCCAGGTCTTCCTCTAGTCTGGCCCTATCCTCGAAACATATAACCACATCGTCCACAAACATCATTTGCCAGGGCGCTTGTGTTCTAACTCCCTCTGTTAAGCAATCCATGATTATTGCGAATAGGAAGGGCTGAGTGCTGAACCTTGGTGTAGGCGCACTCTCACTTCGAAGGGGGTGGATCGACCAACTGTGCACTGTATCTCAGTTGTGCAGTCCTGGTACATGTCCTTGACTATTCTGATATATCCTTCTGGTACCTGTTTCTTTCTCATGCAGTAGAATACTTCCTCTCTCGGTACCCTGTCATACGCCTTTTCTAGATCTATAAAAACGCATGGAATTCTTTTCGTCCCTCTCTGTATTTCTCCTGCAGTTGTCTCAGCGCGAAAATTGCATCCGTTGTTGATCTGCCCTTTACAAATCCAAATTGCTCATTGCTTATGTGCACCAAGTTCCCGAGTCTGGTCTCTATGATCCTTTCAAAAAGCTTCATTGAGTGGCTCATTAACTTGATACCCCTATAGTTCCCACAACTCAGGATGTCCCCTTTGTTCTTATAGATGGGGATTAGCGTACTTTTTTTCCATTCTTCCGGCATCTTTCCTCCTTCCAGTATCTCATTGCTGGTCTTGGTGAGATATTCTATTCCCAGCTTTCCCAAGCTTTTCCACACTTCTATTGGTATGTTATCCGGCCCTACCGCCTTCCCGTTCTTCATTCTCGTCAAAGCAGTTTTCACTTCCTGTTCGGTGATCACTTCCAGCTCGTTTCCGCCTGGGTAGAGTTCCGCTGATCTCGCGATTCTGGGATTCTCCTCGTTCATCAGTTTCTGAAAGTACTCTTTCCACCTTTGGACAATCTTTTCGTTCTCAGCAACAACCTGCCCCTCTGCGTTCTTGATTAACTTGACTTGGTAGATATCTTTGGAGTTCTTATCCTTCTGTTTGGCAATGCGTAAAGTCTTTTTCTCACCTTCTTCAGTGTCTAGCTCTTGATACAGATTTTCATACGCCTCTGCTTTCGCTTCAGCCTCTGCTCTCTTAGCTGCTCTCTTTGCTTCTCTGTATCTTGACAATTCCTCCTCACCCCCTTCATCATCCAGTCTCTTCTTTGCTGCCTTCTTTGCTCTCATCGCTTCCTACACTTTCTCACTCCACCACCACAGTTCCTTCTGTGGCTTACCACCTCCAGATGTTTCACCTAGCATCTCTCTTCCTAAGGCCCTTATCTCTATGGCGACATTTTCCAATGTATCGCTACCATTCTCTTTTCGCCACCTGAGCTTGTCTGTTAACTGAGAAACAAATTGCTCTCTAGTGTCGTTTTCCTTCAACTTCCACCATTTTATTTTCTTTGGAGCTTTAGGTGGTCTTTATGGTTGCACTTCCAATGTGGGCTTACATATTACGGGTAGGTAATGAATTGCAACACTTTCTCCTGGGATCACTTTGCAGTCACTCACAGACTTCCGATCTATGGTTCTGCTCAGGATATAATCAATCTGCGTTTTCCGTCCTCCACTTCTGTAGGTTAGCAAATGTTTGGCTGGTTTCTTGCAGTAGCTGTTGAGTATCCCCAGGTCATAGGCCTGTGCGAAATCGATGATTGCTTCTCCTTCCCTATTTTTGCGACCATAACCAAACTTGCCAAGTACTTCTTCCATTCCCAGATTGTCGCATCCCACTTGCTTGTTCAGATCTCCACCAATCCAGAGTGTTTCCTCTCGTGGTAGTCTTTCTACTTCCTCGCCCAGTTCTTCCCAGAATCTCTCCTTCCTCTGCTTCGCACCCTACTTGCGGGGCGTATACACTCATGACATTAACCATTCTACCATCTATGTCTACTTTGACTGTCATGACCCTGTCTGACCTCCTTTTCACTTCTAGCACTCCTTTCTTCAGATTCGGATTCAGTATGATGCCCACTCCATTCCTTGAGCCTGGCCCAAAATAATAGAGTTTGAATCCATTGCCGATCTACCTTGCTTATGCACCTTTCCACAATGTCTCTTGGACACACAAGATGTTGACTTTACGTCTCTTCATGAAACTGACGAGTTCCTGGGATTTTCCAGTCATGCTGCCTACGTTGAGTGTTGGCAGTCTAAGTGTCCGTTTCCTGATCTGAGCTTCCCTTCTCCTCCTGATATTCCAATCTTTCACTTGTTCCAGCCGTAGTCCATTTCCCACGAGTTTACGGCGATGTCCTCGCGCGTCGCTTCTGGAGGACGCCCTAGCATCATCTGAATTCTGTGAATTGTCAGCCATGTTTTGTTGGGGCACAGTTTTCCGCCGGATGCCCTTCCCACCGCAACCCTCCCCATTTTCCCGGGCTTGTGACCGGCATCACCCCAATGGAGTGATGCCTGGGTTTCTTACTGTCTATTTTCAAAGAGGAAAAATTACAGTTCCATAACTCAACCATCTACTTCATCACTCCTTCCTCGATTTGGGACGAAGTACAAAGTCTATCTTTAAAAAACCTAGAGAAGTGAGGTCGGTAGCAGACTTGTTTGTCAATAACGTTATTTCCTTTGGTTGGTTAATCATATTTAGAAGCGTGTACTTGCGTAACCTGAAAAAGTGACACAAGAGAAGATTTGGTATACAGCTGTCAGGAACCGATGGGTCCCGGTTTGAAAATGTCTTATACTTTTGACTGTCTGTACGTTGCTGGTACGGTCTTTGTATGAAAATAGTTGTTGTACGGTTGTAATTATAACCTTCCTAGTGGTAGGTGCGAAGTGTTTATTCTGTTTTACTAACATGATGATTGTACCAGCTGCTTTGTTTTTCTCTAATAACGTGATTGCTGAATCATATTCTTTTTCAGAAAAATTTGTCACCAAAAATTTTTTTATTACCAGGGTAGTCTGCGTTCTTGTATAAAGGTCTCGTAACTTTGACCTCGTTACCCACGACTCTTAAGTAGTAGCTGGTGGCCAGGATTGAATTCGCTTAAATAACTCCGGAGGTATCCGGCGTAAACTTTATAATTTCTTGGGTGTACTGACATAAAACAAAGACAAAACAATGGGTTAGCGTGAAGATGCAAGGGTTTGCTGCTTCTGTTTGGTGGAAAGGAGCGTACTATCACAACTCATAAATTATCGTTCTTGTTGGGGAGTGGGGTTTTTTCTTTTTTACTAACAAGGCATAAAAATTTGATGGAAAGAACAGTAGGGTAGACTTTAAAAACAATCAATAAGCAGTAACGTAATATAGTGCAATATAACTGTCAAATGGTATGCCTTTCCGGTGCGCTAAGTAGCGTAGGCGTGCCAATAAGCCCACCCAATTAGCGTTTTAATGACTTTCGATAACTACGAATTATGTCCTGTGCTGTATATTATTGTTTTTGTAATGTCCTGTTATTGTAAGCAAAGATAAATAATGTCGAGCTACTCATTTAATATTTTTACTATGAAAACCAATACAAATGTGAGAAAAATTGCAACTGAAACAACTGTCGTTGCGAGTCACTGACGCGAGTTCTGAGAAAGTTACGACGCGTGGGTTTTTTAATAAGAAACTGTTTGAAAGAAACTAGTACGATGGACAACAAAATTAGGGAACTCTATGGGAACTCAAGAAAAATTAAGAAACTATAAAATTGTTATCTTTTTGAAGAAAAGTACATCGAATTTAGTTTGTGCTCGTCTGGATGGATGATTTTAACTAACTTTTTTCGTCAACAGCTTTTACAGTTTAAGTTTTGTTAATTCTTGTTTGGTAAAGATTGTAACTTTTGATCTTGATCTGTATCAAACTCATAGAGTATATGTGAATGGAGAGCTGTTTATTGTTTATTTCAGTTACGATCTTTGAAGGTTCTGCTCTAAGTTCTTTCGGTTTTTTATTTTTACACCAATCGGTTTTCATGTGAAATTGAAACTCAGATTCATGAATTCGATTTCAGAAAATAAAAATATTTGCACAAGATAAATTGTTATTGCATATTGAAGCATTTTATTCAATATCATATGCTACACTCTCAAAATATGTAACATTAACAAATATATATAATCAGATTTACGAGTAAGAAAAACTCTAATTTTACAGTACTCAGAGTTTCATGTCTTTCACAATTTTCAGCTGTATACAAATAATCACTTGAAAAAAATTTTCAACAAAGATGTTACACAAATAATTGTGTAACCTGACCTTTTAAAAAGCAACTATTAATAAGAAAAGAATCATTAAGGGTGCAACTACAAAACAGGAAACGGGCATAAGAAAATCATTATCTATTGTCAGTCTTTTGATTTGTAATTTGCGAGGGTGTATTTATTCATATGTCGACATTTGGAAACAATTTCGGTTCGTTTGTTTTGCAATTCAGTTTTATTTCCGTAACTAAGAATTTCTAGTTTTTCTTGCAGGCACAATGGGCACGTTTTTGTTAAGTTTGAATATGCCTTGATGCGTTTTACGATTGACCAATCAAAGGAAGGTTTCAAATTCTTCTCTTTAAAACACCAAACGTACGTTGAAAACGTAGTATTATTTTTATACTTTTCGTTGTTGAAGGACTGCTTGTGACCATGAAATCGTTGTTTAAACTCTTTTCCGGTCCCAATGTAGTGTTTTGTTGGTTGATTCGGTGCCGTAACTTTGCATTGGTAAAAAACGTCTTTGTAGTAAAATTTTTTCAAGTAATTATGTGTATACAGCTGAAGATTGTGAAAGACATGAAACTCTGAGTACTGTAAAGTTACAGTTTTTCTTACTCGTACATCTGATTATATGATAGATCCTACGTTTTAATGTGGTGGAGCACTGTTGCTGATGACATTTCATAGTCATTTGTTAATATAAACATATATATATATATGCATATATATATATATATATATTATCCTTCCAATAAAATTTAGAACGAACCAATGTGTTCTTTGTTGCCACGAAGTTGAATAAACAAATAAAGAAAGAAGTAAATTAAAAATTAATAGAAGCCAGCCAGTGCAGAATTTGTAAAAACTTTCATGCGAATATTTTGTGGCTTAAAGCAGGGTGACAAAGACCAAAGACAGAATTGTATCTGCAAATATTGTGATACAAAAAGTGGAAAATATTAACCATACACTATATCTGAAATTCAAATTATTGCTGTTCGTCTTCAATTCTTCCGTGAATCAATTAATCGCGGATAAAGCTTACCGACTGATCGATTACGTTGGTTACTGTGTACCGCTCCTGTGTTGTTATACTGAAGTAAGGGGAGGGGTGTGTGTGAAGGAACAGGGCGTGGTAGATTTGCAAGAATTAGGTTTCCCAAAATCTTCTGTTTCTTTAATCATCAAGATGAGAGGTGCCTCTAAGTAATGATTAGACTTGTAGTAGCAAAGTTTGACTAAAAAAATTAGAAAATGCAAAGCGAAAAAACAACTGAGCAAGTTAAGTGATTTAATATTTTAGGGACATTTTAAAGTCACTCTTTTCTTTTTCTCAGGGTTTGAGTTAAGGTCAGGTAACTGTGGGATCACGCACCCACTGAAATTTCACGAATTTCACTAAAAACCTGGTTTCACAGTCTCTCTGTAACATCCTTGTTTATTTATTCCATTTTCACAAACTCTCTGGATATTTTCAACACTATTTTTGACTTAAAGGAATGTGTATTTCAGTGTGATATTTTTTTATGCACTGGTGAGTCACCACACATCAAGACTAAAAGCCACTCTAGGTCGAGGGTTAATGAGATGGATAGACTGACATGTGGATGATGATAAGTATTGTGAAAGGGACGAAAGATATAAATGAATGAATAAAATTTGATGACTTACAAGGAAGGATTGACAAGTGTTTATTGACATTTGATTTGAAGATGTCCATGTTCTAGTCCTCCGGGAAGCAATCTTGTGGCAAAGTGTTCCACAGATTGCAGGTTCTTGGAAAAAACTCTTTTCATGGAAATTCCGTTTGATGTTAGGCACATGGAGGAAGAAAGGAAAATGCTTTGCAGTAGTGGGAGCAAGACGCGTTCTTGCTGGAAAAGTTTTACGAGGAGGAACTAGGGATTGAAGCTCAGTCGAGCACATACCACGGAAATACCGATCGAGTAGTTTGCTTTGATATAGAAGAAACGACATTTAGCTCTTGAGATGAAAGGAAACAGGGTTGGGGTTAAATAATAAAAAAGGTATTTCATAAATTTTCAAACCTAATCGTCAAATAGGACCAAACAACGACTCATTCTGATGTTATCTTAAGAGGGTTTTAAAGGGCAATGGTGTGTTGGTATTCTACATTGCCAGAGTTTTCTTCAGTACTTACTAACTTACTTATCCTCTGTGTTCTGTTTCTTTGGTAGTCGAGGACATCCCATAGATGCAATCAGACCTTCGTTGAAACATTTCCAGTTCTTCTCCTCTCTTGCTTTTTCCCTTAGGCTCTGGAGCTGTTTTCTGGTACGGAGTTGCCCAAGTCCGGAGTTTTTGATGTCTTCACGGATGGTGCTGAGAAGATTTGTAGAGTGGCGTCCTATTCTGGCTTTATACACTGTTGCTCCTGATATGGCGAATTCAAGNATGTTGCCTTGGATGCATCTGTTTTCTCAAGTATCCCTCAAAAGGTCCCATAATTTAGGTTTCAGTACTTTACCTATTGCCTCCGATGATTAAACTTTAGGATTTTTTTTCGATCTCCTTAATTATTAAACAACCAAGAGTCAGGGATGAAATTGTCTTTTTTCCTTTTAACCTCCCTACATTACTATTATTTTAACGAATCTCTCTGCTTTTCACAAGTAAAAATTCATCTACACGCAAATTATTATGATCAAATGCAAAAACACGTGCAAACAGCACACTCCAGTTTAGAAATTTCTTTTTTTTTCATTCAATAGTTTGTTGCTTGGTTTTACCTTTGTGAAAACAAAAGAAATATGTTATGTTCACAAACCACGGATTGAAACCTTCAGACAATGTCATGATATACCAAGAGTTTTACCCCAATGTTATGTACCATTTGCCACTTACCATTTCCCAACAGCAAGAAATTGAGTTAGAAATTGCTGGATTTCGGATGCTCCGGTGGTCACTCGGGGTTACGCGGCTAGACAGGATTCGGAATGAACATATGAGGGGTACGGCTCATGTTAGGAGACTGGGAGACAAGCAGAGAGAAGCAAGGCACAGGTGGTTTGGACATGTGGAAAGAAGAAGGAAGAATTCGTTGGTTGGAGAATGCTGGACATGGATATGCCAGGAAGATGAAAGCGAGGAAGACCAAAGAGGAGATACATGGATGTGATACCAGAGGATATGAGAGCAGCAGGAGTACAAAAGGAGGATGCAGAATACCAAGGAAATTGGAGAAGACTGATCCGCTGTGGCGACTCCTAATGGGAGCAGCCGAAAGTCAAAGAAGAAGAAGAAGTTATGTACCATTTGCTATCCCTCTGCCTTGCTAGTTAACGAAGAAAGATGCGCATGCATTTGCAACATCGACAGCCTCAGCACCAGGTGATATAAATCGAGATGGCATTGCTTTTAAGGAATGAAAAATGCACATTTGTTCCTCCAGATGCAATTGAAATACACAAAATATGGGTAAAGTATGAAAAAAAGATCCACCAGCCAAGGATCCCGATGTGCATAATAGAAAAAAGTAATTGCTCAAGAAATTCAGTCAAAATTTAGTCATAGAGACCGAAAATGAAAAAGAACTGCTTGATTGTTTGTCTATGATTACTGAAGTTTCTAATAAAGACAAGACATCAGCCAATAAGGCTCTTGAATTATTCCATTCATATAATGAATATTCTTCCAAGACTTTAACACGGAATCAGAGATTTCGTTCAATCAACTTTAGTCACGTTCAAGGAAAAGCCCATATATGACAAGGAAACTTTGTAGACAGTCATGGGTACTATTCTAAATTTTAGCCACAAATTTGACGACATGGGCAAAACATATGCAGGGATAACCCAGTGAGCAAATCATGACCCCCAAAAAACCCTCCTGTTTTGACCATTTATTTTTGTTTGTTTGTTTGTTTTAACGTCATCCCCCCCAGTAACTGGGGCTCAGACGGTGTCCTTCAGAGGGACTTGGTTTTGACAGTGAGCAATTTCTTGGCTGGATGCCCTTTCTGACGCCAACCAATGGCTTTTTCTTTTGTGAAATTCCAAATTATTTGGCCTGCTTGAGGAATCGAGCCCGGAAACTTTTGGTTACCGTGCAACTGCACTAATCATTAAGCCATGGCTCCTCTGTTTTGACCATTCGTGTTTGATTGATAGAAGCAATGGATCGGAGCAAAATTAAGTAAAATTGAAACAAAGGAACCATCGGCAATAACAGATATTTCCAGATATGCTATCGTTGATCTGCAACTTGAAGCGAGTCGATGAAACGCGGAAACTCTTATCTCGTTTCTACCATAGTATGGTGTTAATGTTGGCAACATTGGTCATAATAGAAAGCATTTTACCGATATTTGATATTGCCTTACGAAGAAAGTGACTTATTGGGCCAATGTACTATTGCCACCAACCACGGTACTACTGTACATCTGGGTCACAATGGAAAAAGGAACTCCAGCTTGGACAATAAACCAAGCTACTATTATTGTTACAAGTGAAAGAAAGGGCCTAGAGACTTGAATTGCGATTGGTATATAGAGGTTTTCAAACAACTTCATAGGAATAGCTTGCAGATCTCTTGTTAAATGCTTTGAAAGACAATTTTTTTCGATGATGCACCATCAAGATTATGTGGTCCTGCTGCAGATGAGCCATGAGAGGGCCAATGGTTCGGAGGAAAAATCTTGGACGAAATTGGAGTTAATGTAGCATCTGAAAGACATCTAGATTTACCTGTCACTTAGAACACTGCTCATTTGAAAAATCTCGGGGCTGTGGAGTTTCGGCGTAGGCGAATGAAGTTAACCTTGGCCACAACTATCTCCAGGTCACCCTTGGCAAGGTGTAGTACCTGTTAGTCCTGAGTAGGTGGAGCTCATTAGCCTTGGTTGGCAGTCCACCTAGGAGAAGGAAAACTCTGAATAAAAAACAAATTCCGAGGTTTGAAATACCAAGTTGACGTCTGGCGGGTTTATCCTATGTCGTATGGCCAGGTGAAGGTCTTTAGCTCTTATCAGCAATCTTCCTAGGGATCGAGTCTGTAAAACCATACTGGTGGTAGTGGCACCTCACCAACACTAAAGTATCGAAAATAGCCAAAGGAAAATTAAGGAAGTAGAGGTGGTCAACAGTGAGGAAGCTATTGTGGGTCCTATAATAAATGAAATAAATATTGCTGACCTTACACCAAAGAACGATTTGACAAATCACACTACTAAGATTATAGATGAAAACCATTTTGAGGTTGACAAGTTTGTACCTGATCAAGAAGCACAAACTTCTTACTTCTGGTAAGTTGTCCTTTATTTGTGGATCTCTGGAGATCTCTGGGATAACAGCACTGTTTTCACCTTCGCTGGTTTATACTTCTAAACAATAGAAGCAATTAGTAATTGTAGTTGACTCACCTTTCCTAATAAAGCGCTTGTGTTTAGTGGTGTTAGAAGTATTAACCGTTTTCTCATGAACACACTGCATCCTTGGTCTATACCTTTCACTGCGGTCAACGGTACCTTCTACATTTAAAGAGGCCATTGCAGTCGCGAGAGCAGTCCATATTGAAGCCACCATCACTTAAATTTTCATGGTAGCTATGTCTTATCAATAGCTTTACGCCAAGCTTCTGTCATTAATTATAGTTCCGCTGCTTAGTTTCTGTGCCAAGCGATCTTGAAAAGTCTTGTTTGCCAAGGCGTCTTGGAGTTCTGTTTTGTAGGATATCCCCCCATCTTCGTAAGACTGTATCACGTGACAATCCATTTTTTAGCATAATGCTTGGGGTTTTCGATATTTTGCTGTAGACTTCGTATTAGAAAGATAAATGTGTTGGACCGAAAATTACGGTAACAAAACGTTGTCAATCTTTTGATTTTCCTGATTTCTGATTGGCCTTGTGGGTAACATATGGGATACACATTGGTACTGTAGGTTGTTAAAATCTGCTCAATGTTTCAAAGCTGGTCCATTTTTATTTGTAGATTAATAATAGTCATAGAGTGTCTTGTCCTGGTGTTGGTTGGTTGTTATCTACAGACTCCTGAAGGGTTGGTGGTTCGTAACAAAAATAAACCTTGGCCACAAGAATTGTCATCATGAATTATTTTGTGTAGTTATTTGGGATAACTGGAATTTATTTCCTTTTTTCATTCATCCTTGCATGAATTTTGTTGTCATATCTTTCAACCGCTAGAATTATCTCTTTTATTATTGGTCGCTTGTTATTAAAAGTATGATCAGTTTCTTACACACAAAGAATATCACATTTGTAATTATTATACCACTCATATAGTACTACTGAATTGCACACTTTACGACTGCATTGTTGCTGAACCCTACTTTGACCGATATCAACTGTCATTTCGAGAACACCAATGAATTATTTTGGAAAAAGTAAGCTATTCAAAATTTGACACAAAGATTAGTTTTAGAGAGATATTTTGAAACTGTCTGCAGAGATCAACGATCTATTTTTATTATTTTTTTTGCGAGACTGGTCTGGAGTCACCAATATTACATTTATACTTGATAATGAGCAATGAGCTTCAACATAAACTGTTTGCAATTTTTTTTTTTTTTTTTTTTTAGTTTTAACGTCATTTTTCCCCAGCATTTGGGGCTCAGACGGTGCCCTTTTTTTTTTTTTCC
>RDPX01000374.1:8581-30413 GCA_003991215.1 Morbakka virulenta
TATTATGTGCACTATTTCGAAGTACTCCTTGAAATAAAAGTAGTGCTTGAGTATACACTTATAAGCAATTATAGAACTTCTTCTTCCCCAGTTGTACTTTCTGGTCTGGAGGTCAATAACTGGACAACTCCCTTGTTGCAGAAAGTAAAAACATTTCAAAATCATATAATGAGATTCATGATTGGCAGCAAACTCACAGATCACATCCCAATTAAAAAACTCCTCAGAGTCAAGGCACTGACAACAATCACTAACAATCAGTAATGAAGAGCAAGGTACTAAAACTCTTTGGGCACATCAAAAGGTCTGAAACAGGATCTAAAAGATGTCTAGAAGAGATGGTAGAAGGAAAGAGAAAACGTTACATTTG
The DNA here is from genome assembly GCA_003991215.1 of Morbakka virulenta. Classification (NCBI taxonomy): domain Eukaryota; kingdom Metazoa; phylum Cnidaria; class Cubozoa; order Carybdeida; family Carukiidae; genus Morbakka; species Morbakka virulenta. Next base: position 8,952 of record RDPX01000374.1, read on the forward strand.
GTCACAGTCAGCTTTAGACCAACTTAATATTGTAACAAAGGACAGGAATCAATGGAAAATACATTCACATGTTAGTGCACAATCTGGTTTAACTGGAGACAGCGTCACATGATATTCAATTTGTTAGAATGTAACAAAGACCAAAGAACATTTACGTCATGTTCCAAAAATAGTACAAGGTTTATGTGACGTGTACAGTATGTGGTAAAACTGCTTCCTGAGAAATGAAAATCGATGCTAACTTGAAATGAAAAGTGAAAGGAGAAAAAATAAAATAGCAAAAAACTAATTGGAAAACAAAATGACAGCTGCCCTAAGTAAGTAAGTAAGTAAGTAAGTATTTATTTATTCGCCACTAAAAGAAATACAAATGTACAAAGGTAAAAGCTAAAAACCTAGTACATAATCTCATCAGAGATAGTTAAAAAATAAGAGTAAACAGAAAGAAAAAAGATCAAAACATACAGGCGGGACGGTATTCTAGAGAAACAGTGGCAGGGGTAGCATAATACAGATCGTGAAGACCTTATTTTCATTATGGCCCCTTGTAACGGAAGTGGACATGTAATATATAACAGGAAACAGACATTGAGCCGTACTATATCAAAAACAATCCACAACAGATTCAGGTTTGTAGAAATAGCAATTAGCATCCAGAATATCAAAATTCACAGATGTTGGAATGAGAAGTTGAAAATATTGGCAATCAGAAAAAAAAAACTGAAGGGAAATTAAGAAGATAAGGGAAGATATAAAATATTCAAAAAAGTGTTTAACCAAAAAACAAGAAAGCAGTTCAAAACCTGAGTCAACATGCTAATAGCTGCTGAAGATAAGAATGATAGGAATATCTTAATCATCATTTTGACTGTTACGTGATGACAATTAACGTCAAAAAGAGTCATTTTAGAGCAATAGTATTCACTGCAAGGCTTTTTTTCACCAGAATACTACTTAAAAACTGTCATTTTTTAATAGCAGTGTGTTTGTGTGGGTGTCCTTTTCCAGCTGATAATTTCAGAACATAAAGCAAGAAAACAAAACCGGACAAGGTCATCTTGATAACTTTAAAAGTCAAAGTATTGATCAAGAAAATAACCAGATTCTAATTTTCGATTTCTTTACAAAATTATCGTCAGGACAGTAAAAATAAATTTGAAAACAAGCTACACATACATGAAATTTGTTGCGTAAAAAGTAATTAATTTATTAGAAAGCAATTATGAGATAAAGAAACAAAGAAAGGTATAAAGAAGTTAAAACAATTGCATCTCTCGAGAGACTTTTATTCTGTAATTTGAAGCAGGGCACTCTTCTTTTAAAAAAAGCCTCTTTGTATAAAAGAATGTTCCAGTTGTTTGAGTAGTCAATAATCGATGTATTGTCTTATACAAGATTAATTTTGAAATCCTTTGGGTTTACATCATTCGCTATTATGTTATATAGTGAAAATAGTCTACAATGGGGCAATTATGTCTTCTCTATGTGAGTTTTAATAGCTGAATCTGCACGAGTTCCGTGTTCTTTTGTTCTTTCAAACAAAGTTCTTTCCGTTTTTCCAAAATTTCTTGTATATATAGCTTGTTTTCAAATGAATTTTTACTGTCCTGGTGATGATTTTGTAAAGAAATCGAAAATTAGACTGATATAATCTGGTTATTTTCTTGTTATTATAACAAATATTTGTCGTGTTCCCGTCCATTTTTGTTGTCTTCTTACACTCCAAATTTAGACCCTCTTTTTTTATCCATTTCTTCCTTATCAGAGCATTCAGCCAGTGAAGTAACCGCAAATAAGTACAATAAATATAAATCAACTATTGTAACTAAACAAGCTGTCACAAGCAACACTTCAGCTGTGCAGAAAAGTGCTATTCCGTATTCACAAAGTCAGCAAGGAAATGATGATTCCAATCAAGAACCACATGCTTCATTTGTTACTATTTCAAGTCAAGAGAAGTCAGATAGTCCAATGGATCGACTGATAGAGAAAGAATCAAATATATTAAAAGCTAAAGCTGGACAGGATTCAGTGGTACCCTTAATAACTCTAATTCTATTTTATTTTCATAACTCTGTGTGTGTGTGTGTGTGTGTGTGTGTGTGTGTGTGTGTGTTCTGTGGAATGCGACCACAGTGCTCGATTCTTCCAGCAGAGCGTTCATCGATTTTTCAGGAAAGAAACAACAACAAAATATAGAATTGTCAGTTTTACAAGAATCTTATAATATGAACATACCTGGTGGTCGTTTAAATACATAAAATTGACAGTTCAGTATTTTGTTGTTATTCCTTTCCTAATATATATTTTTTATATCTATAGTATGAATAAATCCAAGCTCTTTGCCTATACTAAAAAAATGGACGGTTTAGTTAGTAGTATTTGTTTGGAAGGCATGATTGATAACAAAAAAAATAAGAGTCGGCAAACTAAGGAATGGTGAGATAACATCATAGCCAAATCTTGATACACTATGAGTGAATATTTTCCCACAAAATTAGAAGAAATTATCGCGTGTTAATGAACGTTCTATCCCTTTCCACGGAAGCAGATAATAATAATGCTAAAAATATTTGTGTGTATGTAAAAATATGGAACCTGTATAACACGTTATCTATTTTTCTTTGGATTTAACATCATTTTCCCCCAGTACTGAGGCTCAGACGGTGCCCTTCACGGGGACTTGGATTTGACAGTGAGGAATTTCTTGGCCGGATGCCCTTCCTGACGCCCTTCCTAACGGCAACCAATAGCTTTTTCTTTTGTGAATTTCCAAAGTCACCCGCTCGGGGAATCGAACCCGGAATTCTTGGTTACTGTGCAGTTGCACTAACCATTAAGCCACGGCTCCTCTATAACACGTAATCTATCTAATACATTTTGTCTTCCAGTCCTGTGGTATTTTTTCTTCTTCCCGCACTTGTTTAAAAAGGGGACACACCACATCTGCTGCAGCTTTAAGATCTGCTTTCATTACCTCTACAGAATTTCCGTCAGGTCCAGCCGACTTGTTTTTCTTTAGTGAGATAATTGCCATCATTTCTCTTCACTAGTTAGGCATTTCAGTCGTATCGGTTGTGCCACCTCTCCTCTTCCACATGGACAATCTCTGTTGTTTCTCTTTCTTTCGCCTTTCCTGACACTCTCTTAACTTGCTGCTATTTCTCTTAAAATCTGTTTTGAAAGCTCTTGTCTTAGCATTGTTTAGGAACTTTTTACACTTTCTCCTCTCAGTCATCTTATTTAAGACTGCCTGTGTTATTCACGGTTTGTACTGTTTCTTTCTGCATCCCAGTTTTGCATCACACATTGTTTTTAATTTCTCCTTGACCTTCTCACGCTGTCCCGCTATGATCTCTCAAGACTCAGGCTCCCTCTGAACTCCAAACATTTCTAGGCCTCGTGCGGTAATGTTCTACACATCTCTGCTTTTTCAGCTTCCCTATGTTGTAATGGACTCTTGTGAAGAGGTCTACATTTCTGTAGCTTAACCTGAATTTTGGAAACTATCGCGTGCTGATGTGATGCTGCATCTTCTCTTCTCTTGTTTCCTGCATCAAAGAGCGATCTTCTGAACCTGGTCCTAATACAAATGCTGTCAATCTGATTTTCCATCTTCCCATCGGAGGATACAGGTTATTTTGTAAATGTCCCTGCTTGAAAAGACTGACTCGTCAAAGACCAGGTTGTTTTCTGCACACAATTCTGCCACATATATCCTATCATACAAAATGTCTTTGTTGTTGAAATTTATATATATATATATATTTGTGTAATTTTGTCTATTCGTATCAAAAAGTGCTCAATGCATATAGCAGAGCAATATACATCAGGTAAAACACGAAAAATAAGAACTGTGATTGCAACTAAAAGTTTCACGATATTTCGATCATCAGGCAATAATGCTACAAATACTGTACAAGCTTTTATAAACAAATAAAGTAGGCGGCTCATCAAAAATAGAAATTACATGTAGTAACGTATTACAATGTGTATATATACAATATTCTAGAAAAGGAAAAAAGAAAGCAAGTCCCATGTGGATACGGTTTAAAATTACTAAAGAGTGATTTACTTTCAAATTGGGTTAATAGGTGTTCGGCTGTTTGAAAGGAAAGGAGGTCCCATGTGGTTGTTAGGTATGAAGTTACGGAGGAGGAATTTGTTTTCTCTCGGTTTCAATTTTCTACCTTTTGCCTAATGGTAAGTAGCAAAAATGGATGAGATGGAAACGTAATTGAATAATTGTGGAGGTATGTATCCAATGTAGATATCTGAATTTTTGCACTTTTTAGCTCGACTGAAATTTGTGATGGATTTTCATACAGAGGTGTTAAAAATGAGCTTTAAAAGAAGTTGTTTTATTTTTGTTTCAATCAGCCACCAGCTCAAGCAATAAGAAAATCAGGACCAAGCGTAAGTGAAAAAATTCAGAATTTATCTGAACATTTGAAAAAAGCCGACGATCGTGACGCAACAGCTCTTGAAGAAAATGAAACAAGTACTGAGCATGTGCGGGTAAGAATTTTTTTAACAAGCAATTGCTTAATACACTTTATAGGTATCAAGCATTACATCTTAAATTATTGCTTTCGACACGGGTAACATTATATACAGATTATGAAGCTGATTAATAGGGTCTAAGGGAATTCCAAATTTGCAAGCNATATATATATATATATATATATATTTGTGTAATTTTGTCTATTCGTATCAAAAAGTGCTCAATGCATATAGCAGAGCAATATACATCAGGTAAAACACGAAAAATAAGAACTGTGATTGCAACTAAAAGTTTCACGATATTTCGATCATCAGGCAATAATGCTACAAATACTGTACAAGCTTTTATAAACAAATAAAGTAGGCGGCTCATCAAAAATAGAAATTACATGTAGTAACGTATTACAATGTGTATATATACAATATTCTAGAAAAGGAAAAAAGAAAGCAAGTCCCATGTGGATACGGTTTAAAATTACTAAAGAGTGATTTACTTTCAAATTGGGTTAATAGGTGTTCGGCTGTTTGAAAGGAAAGGAGGTCCCATGTGGTTGTTAGGTATGAAGTTACGGAGGAGGAATTTGTTTTCTCTCGGTTTCAATTTTCGACCTTTTGCCTAATGGTAAGTAGCAAAAATGGATGAGATGGAAACGTAATTGAATAATTGTGGAGGTATGTATCCAATGTAGATATCTGAATTTTTGCACTTTTTAGCTCGACTGAAATTTGTGATGGATTTTCATACAGAGGTGTTAAAAATGAGCTTTAAAAGAAGTTGTTTTATTTTTGTTTCAATCAGCCACCAGCTCAAGCAATAAGAAAATCAGGACCAAGCGTAAGTGAAAAAATTCAGAATTTATCTGAACATTTGAAAAAAGCCGACGATCGTGACGCAACAGCTCTTGAAGAAAATGAAACAAGTACTGAGCATGTGCGGGTAAGAATTTTTTTAACAAGCAATTGCTTAATACACTTTATAGGTATCAAGCATTACATCTTAAATTATTGCTTTCGACACGGGTAACATTATATACAGATTATGAAGCTGATTAATAGGGTCTAAGGGAATTCCAAATTTGCAAGCAGCCTAAATAAAGATAAAAGTGCTGTCTCTTTGGTTCAAGCTTTGAAGTAGATTATTTATCTTTATTGTACATGCGACACTTTCAGACTATTACACTCTTTTAATTAACCAACTTTGATACAAAATGAAATAAATATAGTAAGAACAAAACAAGAGCCACAACAGGAACTAGAAAACAAAAAAAATTGTGAAACGCTCTTGTTTATGCATCGAGAAAGATATTATCAACCTTTATGATATAGGTTTATGAATATATAAGTAATATTTAAAGTAATATGCACTTTTCACAGCTCACCATTATTGTTTCATCAACACAAGACCTTAGTCATTTGTGAAGGGCACTCCCTCCTCCTCCCCCCCCCCTAAGATGGCAAGTGTGTACTGGTACGCTATGCAGCATTGCTCAAATACCACCACAGTACATAAAAAATGATTTTTTCAGATTAGGCAATACTACAGTATTAAGATTTCTTTAAAACCAAGAGAAAAATAGATTTTTCAACATATCCAAAGTTTAAAGACCAGCACAACTGGACACAGAGATAGTAGGTTCTACTTTTAACAGAATTAAAGACAAAAATAAATTAGGGTATGTTGTGTTACGCGATTTTTTATGTAATTTTATGTAACCCATAAGACCTCATAACTCTACTGCTCTCATGTTTGGTATAAAAATTTGTATACATATATTTATTTATACTTAAAAATGTAATTTATATAATTATATATAATATATGTAATATATAATATATATAATAAATATAATTTATAATATATATATATAATTATATATGTAATGAAAACAAACATAGATGTAATATTGACAGTACTAATTTTTAGCCCGTTTTAGGGTCTAAACTTCAAATTTTCACGGTACCATTTAAAAATTCCTCAGAGTTATGGACATCGTCCTCACTTAAGGTGTCAAATTTTAGTATGGCATTTTCCATCGTTATGAGCAAAGGTATTGCCCTAACTGACTCCATTGCTTGTATCAGCATTGAAACTTTAATTGTCGAAGTTATACAGTTACAATAGAATAAGTATTTGGATAGCACAAACTTTTATTTACTACTTAACACAGACTTAAGTTTTTCTTGACCATGTTATTAACAAATCCTTAACTGTGCAGCTAACAAGCACACAGATAACGTTACAAATTTATTAAGAATTTCACCTCAGTGAAGCGCATCAGTAATCTCTGAGTTGGTATACAAACCCAGCAAAGAGTACCGCAACGTTTACGACGACTGCGACTGAAGAAGCAGTCGATGGTAAGAATGGTGCCATGAAAAAAGGGAACAATGGCAGGAAGGGGACAAGAATTGGTGGATGTATTTGGGAGGCACAAAATCAATCTGGCACGTGTACAAATTTGAGTGATAAATGCTCTGCGGAGTTGGGTGAAGGTTTCAAACTATTCTGTTCTGGTGAGAAAAATGAACTTTATGGAGATAAGCACTTTCTATTTTAGACTATAAGCTAAAATAGAAAGTGCTCGAGGTACATAGGTTATCAGATGGATTAATCAGAATCAGACTAGAAATAGCTGAATGTACTTATACCATTAATTCAGTAAGTGTTTCACAGTCAAGGATGAGATATGGAGACCAAGATAACTCCTTTTAAAAGCTAGAAAAGCTAATCATATCTGTATTCATTATTGCAGCTGACTTCAATAGAAAAGTCAGCAAAAATAATAGTGCATTCCACAGAGTAGATGGGGGAGCAGGTAATGGAGGAGAAAATGCAGAAGGAAAAATAATATTGGCAAGTGTCGAGTCAATGGTCATGGTATTAGTTAACATCTGTTTTAGAAAAACAGAAAAACAGTTGATCACATACAAAAGCAGAAACAATAAATTACAGTTTGATCTCATTATGGTAAGAAAGTCAAAAGATCAATCGCATCAAGAATATAGGTTATAGCAGTAGAGCCTGTGGTCTCGCAACAAGGTACGCTTGCAATGGCAGCAGGCTATGAAAATATTGAAAAGAATTTTAGATTTCATGCGAGAAAGAGAAGTAGCAGATGCGACTTTCGTAGTAAAATAATATATATGGTCTGGAAACATGTGTACTAACAAAGAAGGGAAAAAATTGCTCGAAACAACTAAGGTAAGAATCTTATGTCACCCAACGTAAAAGAAAAAGTAGCGATGGCATCAGGGAGGAACTGCGAGTTTGTAACATCACAGAAAAAGTGAAGAAGAACCGACTGCTGTGATTGATATGATTGATAAGATTGATAGGATTGATAAGATTGATAGATTGATAGGATTGATGGATTGATATGATTAATAAGCTTGATAGGATTGATAAGATTGATAAATTGATGAATTGATTCCTGGTATATATCCTGAGCTAACAGTGTGTTAAAGACGTTTATAACTTGCCTGAAAGCAAGGACTCATACCCAAGGATATTCGGTGCTTTAGCAGTAGGTTCTGCATGTCCTATGTAAAGTGAAGAATGTTTTTAAGATAATCGAAATTTTTTTTCTCATTTTTCTAGAACAAACATCGTTTTGAACGAGATCTGAAACACAGTTTGATATCACCTATCACAATTGGAGCCTTTACATGCATGGCAGTGATAGCAGTTAGTGGTTTTGCGATGGCAATTATTAAATACCAACGCGACAGGTCGGAAAGACAATCCAAAGTGGAGGATTAGGTTTACAGCATTACACTTCAAAAATAAATGTATACTATCGATATCCAGGTAAATCATGGTGCAAAGAACTCTAAATATCAACTTCAATTGATGGTAAAGAATTGGTATTTCAAAAAATAAGACTAAACATTTTGAAATTCAAATATGATTAGGTGTTTTATAACAAATAAATAGGAAAATAGGACATTTAAAATTGCTTTTAGTTGTAACGTAACTTGATTTCTGCCAGTGCGTCTTTTAGAAACAAATTTTAAATAAGGAATCGAGTTCTTACTTATAACTCTATCTTTTAGTTTATGTTGAGATATGGATTATATGCCCTCTTCCAGTTTTTAAATTTGTGAAAATAATTTTCGAGTTCTCGTGCTGAGAGCTTTTCCGTTAATGACAATTCAGCTTTCGGCTATTGAGTTTTTGATACAAAAAAATTAGTGTGGCTTCCCATCTAATACTCTAATACTAGGGGAACCCAAGTAGGAATAATAGAATTTGTTAATTGCAGATTAGGGAAATGAAATAATCAGTTTATTAAACTTTATTAAAGGCAAAGCAAAATATTAATAAAAAGAAAGTTAAAAGTTTTAATTCTTAACTCGTCTCTTTTTACACTTATTTAATAAAAAATTCTTCTGTTCTATATCCAAAAGAAAACAATTTATGGTGTCAGAAAAAGATAGTGTAAGTTTAATGTATAGCAGCAAAATAATTTTAGTTTTCTTATGTGCGTGCTCAACAATATTAGCACCAACAATTTTAATTGAAAAAAATATTTTCTTCTTAAAAAGTAAAATCTTAAATGTACAGTAAATAGAAGCCAACCCTTTGCATTGGCATGAAAATGTCAGACACTGATAAAAGGATACCTTGTCGTGATTGGTAAGATTCAAATATCCGTTGTTGTTTTTAGCCACGCATTAAGTATTCTACAATTTGCATACTTATTACTGAACATTAAAAACATTTATCACTTTGGAGTTTTGCAGACAGGACATTTCTATTCCTAAAGGAGCCGTGGCTTCATGGTTAGTGCAGTTGCACAGTAACCAAGAGATGCCGGGTTCGATTCCCCGAGCGGGTGAGGAGAGTTTGGAGCTCTACAAAAGAAAAAGCCATTGGTTGGCGTCAAGAAAGGCATCCGGACAAGAAATTCCTCATTGCCAAAACAAACTTCCTCTGAAGGGCACCGTCTGAGCCCCAATTGCTAGGGAAAATGAGATTAAAAACCAATGCAACAAACATTTTTATTCTAGTGACCAACACCGTCGATCGGAATACCAGAACCACTACCATCCACAAATACCATAGTTTACTCTGATCTTCTCCTCTGTGTGGTGTTACCTAGAAGTCTCATTAAGATTTCTTTAACAATGTTTTGCTGATCTCAGCAAATCTCACTATTAAGTTAAATATTTATTTCTTCGCTTGTTTCTTAACACCTTCAGTGCTTGACTCAGAAGAACCCAGGTAGTATGCACCTGGAGTAAATGCTTGATAATGTAATAAAATTCCTGTTTTAACAATCCCGTAGCAGAGTAAAAGCTACAGCATGCAAACCAAGCAACACTCTCGAATCTAATTCCAACTGTACAATCAGAACGGATTACCATTTGGTTTTCCCAGTTCAAATGCTGTTTGAAACAGTCATCACAGTTTTCAAATTCATGAATAACTAGATATAGTAGCATAGCAGCCATTTTCAAACCAAGCTACATTTTCAATACGACAAAGTTATGTACTTCCAACAGATCAACAATCTACAACTACCGTCACAAATACAGAAGTTAACAAATTTGTTTGTAAAATGCTCATATTTCTGATACTACAATATTTTGATGACAAATGACAGTTTTCTAAAAACAAAAGTAATATCTGTTAGATTGCTTTTAAAAATTACATTGTTCTTAAATCTTAATACTAAATATTATTTATAAACTAGGCAACATGTGCGTCTAGTGGAAACGTCATACCTATAAATACATACAGTTGAATACAGCTGAAAGTGGTCAGTCGGGAATCTGCAAACAGTGTTTATTTTCAGAGTAATTAACCATTTTTATGGCCTTTTTAGAAATATTTATACTTGTGAGGCTGTTACATACTCATTTATTCTGTACATGTTGCATACTGTCAAACAGCAGTTGATCTGGTGGTAACAAAGGAATCAAATAAAGCAGAGCACGAAAGAAACACAAGATACATGACCATGGGTAGAAAATTCTTTTTTTGCATACTGTGATACAAAATGTAATGCCAGGAAAGCTACTTTGAAATAAAGAACTCCAGTTGATCACTGAATCCCTTTCTTCATGAACAGATCAATATCATATTTAATGAAACTGTACTAACTCATTTTAATGTACAAGATACTCCTGCATTTCATGAATGGAAACAGAGTCCTTCATTTTTTAAGATGGAAATCTGATATGCCTGAAGATCACTTTTCAAATACATAATGAGGAGATAGAAAGGAATGCTGTTATGAAGTTTTAAATCTTTTAAGAAACACATTTTTCTTTTGACTCTTAGATGAGAGTCTGTTTTCGAGATTAATTATTTGGAAGTAGATACCAATCAAAAACTATTATAGCCAACTTGTCAATCACTATTGACAAGGTGGTTATGGTATCATTGACATCAATTACTCTTTCTAAAGTATCTTTTTGTTTTACTACTTATGATCAGACATTAACTTAATATTAAGATAGTTTTTTAAACTGGGTCTTACATTCATGGAGCCCCTGGTAAACAGTGGATCGCTTCTCGGCCTTTTGGCTAAGATCAGATGTGGAGCTCTGGTCTCTCCTTGGTCGGGACTTCGGTTAAAGGGCCCAACCGTGCAGGACAGGGGTCTCAAGACGCTTCAGCCTTGGCTGAAAACAAACCCAAGAGGAAGGGCCTTCCAACGGAGGGTCCTTGAGGGGCGATCTGTATGTTTTGCATTTTATGCTGTCTTGAGTGCTTTTTGTCCCACTTTTTCTTGATCTTTTGCTTTCTATCATGTCTTTCATAGATGGATATATGTGAAAGACAAATATGGGTCCACTGTTTACCAGGGGTTCCATCAATGAAAGGCCCAGATTTTGATACTGCACAAACCGTCGTTTATGACGTTTTGTTCAGTGGCAAACGCAAGGGTTTCCAGCTGCTTCCATCTAAAAGTAAGAAGATGCTCTTAACTGTCAATAATCGTTACATCGGCAGAGGGGTCCAGCTAGTCGGTATCCTCTGATAGCCTTCTCCCTTTCATATTACAAATACAAAAATTGAAGAGAATAACGGTGGACTTTGGTGATGTTTATTATAAATGCAGGTCAGAAAATAAATAATTTACAAAAGTAAATATAATGGATCGCTTTACGAAAAAGCAATAATAATATTTTTTCAAATGTTAAAACGTTGAATAATGTATTATTGAATGAATAAGTGTGATGTAATATTTGGCCCTACAAAGCTAGTTGGGACCCAGTGACTAACTACAGTTTCCTATCTTATTTACACTTTGAGAGGACACTTTTTCAGGTCCTATGTTGATAACACAAATTGTATTTTTCTGAAATAGTCGACCTGACTAAATAAAAAATTATAATAATAATATAATGCTATCAAGGAAAAGACCACACTTGTTATCACACTTTCTAGAAGGCTTTGGTGTATTCAATTTTTGGATGAAAATAAAAAAAAACCAACCTTCCAGCCGAGGCCATATCTCTTCTCTCTTTTCACTCCTACAAATAGGAAAATTCTGAGGGTAATGTAATAATAATAACAACTAGGTATAGACCATGGAGATAGATGGTGTAATCATAGAGTAGACAGTGCAATTGTAACAAATGACTAGATTACTATGGGATTTCCCAATACAGACAGATTACAGACTAGAACGTAATCGACAGGACATTGTTTTTGAAAATAAAGTGGATCAATCATGCTTGCTTATTGACATAGCTTGCCCCTTTGATAGAAGAATTGAGAGGGAAGAAAAGGAAAAGATTGAGGTATATCAAGACTTGAAGAGAGAGATCAAGAGGATGTGGAATGTAAAAGAGGTTACCATTGTATTAATTATAGGAGCTCTGGGCACAATTGGAAAGAGCTTTGAAAGGTGGTTGAAGAAAATTGAAATAGAATGTTCCATAGAACTTTTACAGAAGGCCTGCCTGTTAGGAACTGCAAAGATTATTAGAAAGGTACTGGATACCTAAAGCCAAGGGACTTGGCCTGATATCCAGCAATTAACCGGCAAATAACATCAATGCTGTGAGGCATTTGAATAATAATAATAATAATAATGAAGTTTGTTCGGTAAACTGATCCGTCACTAACGTAAACAATTTGGTCACTTTACCAAAAGGGAATATTCATTGGTTAGGTGTTACACAATAGTAATAAAAATAGTTCTCGTCCATAAAATCTAAAAACTAAGCTTTCTGTTTAACTTGCAATATTTTTTCCCCAAAACATTTTTTCAGAGAATAGTGCAGCTGGAATATTTAATTATATGCTCGTTGCACAGTTCAACCTTAGTCAGGCAACTTCGTTTCTCTGTTACAATATACATAAAAATGTACAATTTCGTAATATTGAACTAATTAACAATATTAACATATTAGAATAGTAATAATGGCTTACGTAAAAGCTATGAATGGACATGACCCTAACTGTTGATTGTGAATAGTCATGTTTGGGACTATTTAAAACTGTATTGAGTGTAGTCTTTACACAAGAATTCCAGCTGAACACAATAACGAGGGATCCATACATACATTAACAAGGGCAAAAATCGGCTAATCTACGAAAATCTTGATCAGATGTCGTTTTGGTTAAAATTTCGAGAAAAGATTCAGGTCAACATACTTTAAGGTCCATTCTTTTTGAAATTTTTTGAATTTGTTGCCCTGGTGGTCCAAAGGTGGGTACTTAGTTTTCGGTTGGAGTCTTTTGTAATTATTGTAAACTACTGCCAAGCTAGTTCCATATATATTATATAAACAAACAGACTATTGGATCTTTACTCTGGAGTGTCCACTAAAAAATTAAAGTCATGTATTAACGACATTTTGTATTGTCAAGTGCTTAAAAGGGTGCTTTGAAGGAATTTTGCGGGTTAATCCACATGGTTTTTTAGAGTACCTAAATTTATCGTTTTTTTAAAGCCTTTTTAAGCTGATTTTCATAGAAACAAGAGTTTAAAACCCCAATTAGATGAATACAATAAAAAAGATCAACGAAGAGTATTTCTTGTTGAAAAGAACAAAACGATGACACTCGACAACTCCTCGACGAATAATTTTAATGATGATAGCTATTAAAATTAGCTGTTGAGGAAAGAAGTAGACTACAGTCAAAATAGAAATATTAAAACCTGAATTAGCAACCTCTGTCCAATCAGAATATAAAATTCCGATTAGACATAGGTTGCTAATCTTGTTTCATCTAAAATTGGAACAAGATTCAGGAAAAAGCTGCTTCTTTCATTATCATAAAAAAGCAATACTGGAAAAGCTCGAGTAATTATGGATTTCTTTGAAAAACTCTATTATTTTAAAGGTGTTTGCAGGGGCAGAAAAATGATAAATTTTAGTCAAAGATTAAAAATGTTGGAGAAGTATCTCGTTAAAAATGTTTATTTCCTAAGGAAACTCTCTAGGATAGAGTAGCTCGCTCTAAACAGGGCAAGAGTAAACGTTTGCAGACTAATAAAAACTCAATTGAAGACTCATCACAACCCCTATATGTACATATAGGTGCAGTCATATGTAGTAAAAAGTCATATATAGTACATATAGTGTATATAGGTGCAGTCACTAAGTCAACAAATCGTGAAAGTCTGGCTGTTGCTCCCTTGTGGTCCAACCAAGACCTCGAGGACGCAAAAAATTACCAACAATGGATTTGGCGTGATACTATATTATGATTTTTACAAAAATAATAAACCTAATGAGCTTTTCTTTTAATTTTATTGTCATCATTTTATTCTATTTGGCATTATGGTATTAACCTCTGGTTAAAGTAAATACAATGATGAAATTGAGACTTTTACTAGGCTTTTTAAATTATAATTCTATTTAATTCTACTACTGGCAAGCTTCACTCGCTTGCTGATCTAGTACAAGGCGGAGTTTTGCACCAAAAATTTATGTTCTACTCTGTACCAGGAAGTAGGTGTTTGTTTAGTAACCTATTGCAAGGCGTGAGCACAGCTATGAAGGTAACAGGATCACACTTGCATGAACATTTATGTGGATCATTGCATTATTTGATAGAGATAAGGTACAGCTGGATTGTGTCATCATTAACCGGAAGTGGATGAACATTGCAAAAATTGTAGCCTGGAGCCTAACGTTAGTTTTCGGACCACCATGTTGTCTCTTCTTAAATCATTCTCAGTTTCCAAACAAATAAACAGAAGCATGGGAACATTAAATCATATGACTGGATAGTTCTTAAAGTCAATCATACGTTCGTTTTGTTACTTAAGTTTGGAATCGATTTGTTATGCTACTAGACTCGATTGCAACAAAATCTGCCACCATAGCATTCAGAACTTAAAAACTGTAAGCACCATCAACCCCCTTATCCAAGATAACAAAAAATAGACTGAAAAAAACCCCGCCAAATTGTAAAGAAATGGTAAAGCTGCTTAACTAACAGCACTTTAACTACCACCTCAAAACATCGGCAATTTTAGGAATGCTCGTAGTACACTTTCATTCACCTGATGAAGATTCTGACTTTCTGATATCAACACTGGAGTTCTTCAAGGCAGCACACTAGCAACTTAAATTTTGTAGTTTGCCTAAACTATGTATTGAGAAAAGCTGTAGACAAGCTCTTAAAGCTTGGCTTTACATTAATTACAAAGAAGCGTAGTCATTACGTGACTAAGAAGATCGTTGATACTGGCTATGCTGATGATATAAAAGTACTAAACGACCACTTTGATGATGCAAATGCAAGTAGTAGATGACTACAAACATTTGATGTATAACATATGTCAATTCCAATGAACAGAATGTCAAAACCAGTTTAAAAAGTATGGGGAGCACTAAATGAAATGAAAACATTCTGGAAATAGAAACAGAGAAACGAAAAAAACTTCTTGAAAATTCTGAACTTTATGGACTCAGAGGAAATCATAGATGTAAGAGCTTCATCATGTCATGAGTCGTAAGCTTTTTCCAAGCTACGTTTCGAGAGATACTTCTCCCATCGTCAGGCTACATTACTGAAGAATATCATTGCCATTTGTTTCTCTAATAATCTTGAAAATTCTGAACTTTATGGACTCAGAGGAAATCATAGATGTAAGAGCTTCATCATGTCATGAGTCGTAAGTTTTTTCCAAGCTACGTTTCGAGAGATACTTCTCCCATCGCCAGGCCACTGAAATGACTAGAAGTATCTCTCGAAACGTAGCTCGGAAAAAGCTTACGACTCGTGGCATGATAAAGCTCTTACATCCATAAAAAACCTTTTTAAAACTAAAGTAGAACTTGTCTTTGTATATAAATCTATAACCTGGAGGTTAACATGCAAATTAACATTATGAAATAGTAGACAGTTCCTACACAGGAATGCTTTGCAATACTCAACATTTAACAAACCCTGGAACACCCCCTCTCCAACAAATATGAAACTCTATGGTAACCTTACTCCAATCAGGAAATTCGTACATCTACAACAATATGTTCTAGACATAGTTAGCGCAGTAAGGGAAACTTTCTATGGATACCATCTTCGGGAAGGTGAACATAGTGTCTACTTAAAAAAAAGACTTAATTGATAAACAGATAAACTACTAAAAGCAATGAAACATGGATAAAATACAGGAATTATCTCATGGCAAGTTCAGCTAGCTCGATCTAGAGAAAGAGAAGAGGCCTTTCTCTTGTATACCCAGCTTCAAATAGCTGGTCATCTTATCCTCATGAATAAGGATAGGATAGGAAAGTCCTCCTATAGAATCAGCTTGCTTCTGGTAGTCAATATGTGGACAGGTCGTGAACGAGTTGTACAAAGAAACTAAAAAATAGTCTTGCTGCTGTAAATTTATCCATAAGGGAACTCAGTGGTATCGCCCCGGATGGTAAAGATTGGATTCATGCTTGTTACAATGTTATTAGATGTTTTGAATCCAGTCGTGTTTAGCAATTGAAAGACACCAGAGCAAGAACAAATGTACAGTCTTTAGTACCATCAATATTGTCCCAAATCCCTCACTCTCGCACATCTTACGGAGTTGTACTTCTTGGAACTTAAATACTTAAATTCCATATAATCTTCAAACATCAAAACTGATTCCGTTGTTGAACATTCGTATCTCGAGATTGACGTGATAGTCAAGTACATATATGTATAGACAGATGGATAGGTAGATATAGTTAGATAGGTTGGAAGATAGATAGATGAATAGATAGATAGAAAAATAGATGGATAGGTAGATAGATGGATAGGTGGATAGATAGATAGATGGATAATCCATTAGTGATTTCTAGACTAATAAGATAGAAAACGTAGAGGCTTCTTTATTCTCACTACCTAAATCCAAATCTTGTCTATTTCATGGGCACTGTTCCAGGGATCTTGGGAGCTTGCTTCTCCCAGTTCCATCTTTGAGACGTTTTCAGCGATCTGTTAGACTTCCACCCAGCTTCTATCAGTTTAAAGCGAAGCTTCTAAATTGTCATAGAGTATTGTACAGAAAAAGCATTTTCCCTTTGACCCTTTGACCTGGAACTGTCTTACAAACAATCTTGCTTATTTTCAGTGCGATCTTCAATCCTTCAACTCAAGTGTTTATCGTTTTCTGTCTTCCATATAGCCTCTGTTATTACTCTTAAATAAGTCAAACTTGGTGGTGTGGGCCTCCAAAGTTGCAATTACTGAATGCTTAAAAAGTACTTCTTTATTTCTTTATTAACTTTACTCTTTATTTCTTTATTTCTTTATTAACTTTACTCTTTCCTAATTAAATATATTTCTTTCGTCCTAAAGTCTCTTTCTTTTGTAATTTTTACATTAAATGGCTTCAAGTCTTGTTTGGAAATTTTCAAAACAAAAGTCATGAAAAACTCCTAAAAATACGAGCAATATTCGTTANTTCTATCAGTTTAAAGCGAAGCTTCTAAATTGTCATAGAGTATTGTACAGAAAAAGCATTTTCCCTTTGACCCTTTGACCTGGAACTGTCTTACAAACAATCTTGCTTATTTTCAGTGCGATCTTCAATCCTTCAACTCAAGTGTTTATCGTTTTCTGTCTTCCATATAGCCTCTGTTATTACTCTTAAATAAGTCAAACTTGGTGGTGTGGGCCTCCAAAGTTGCAATTACTGAATGCTTAAAAAGTACTTATTTATTTCTTTATTAACTTTACTCTTTATTTCTTTATTTCTTTATTAACTTTACTCTTTCCTAATTAAATATATTTCTTTCGTCCTAAAGTCTCTTTCTTTTGTAATTTTTACATTAAATGGCTTCAAGTCTTGTTTGGAAATTTTCAAAACAAAAGTCATGAAAAACTCCTAAAAATACGAGCAATATTCGTTAGTGTTTTTTCTGTCAAGAAAAAACAAATCGGTACTCAGCAGTTGAAAAAGGTTTTATTTTCTTTAAGATAAAAACAATGAAAAAAATTGTAATAACATGCAAACATTGTAAACGTGATAGTTCATGTTACAAATTGTTGAAATTAATCCTTTAGCAATATTTTTTAAAAGACATGGTCCAAAATTAAACTCCAAAAGATTTCCACTCAAAATAATTGTGTCCGGTGAGTCTATAGAAACTAGATCTCCACAATAAATTTTGCCGACTGATTATCAAATTCATTCAAACGTGATTTTTTCGAATGTTCACTAAATTAATACCAGTAGCAATCTCAAAATCGTAGTTTCAGTTATATTACTCATAGATTTTCATGGTCTCGAATATTTGCGCATTTTCTGAATTCTCCTCTTGTTTTTCACTTGTAACGAATTTCAAATGTTATTTTAAGTTTTCCTTTTCCAAATCTTACTGAAGTTGAGATACAAGGATGGCCTTGACTTGACCTCGTGTAAACTAGTGAATGTATCCTGCAAATTTTTCATGTTTTATAGGAAAAGGAAATTTTTATCAAATTGCATTGGGTAAAAAGGAATGTAACACGTCTGCATTAGTAATCCTCATTCTTTATTTATATATATTAACCCATCCTGCTTTGCGAGAAGAACAAAAGCAGTGAACCAAATTGGGTCAATATAATAACGTGATTGGCTCAGGAGCTGTAACTTAATGGTCAGTGCAACTTCACCGTAACCCAGAGGTTCATTGGTTTGACTCGCCGAGCCGGCGACTTTGGAACTTCATAAAAGCAAAAGCCATTGGTTGGCGTCAGGAAGGGCATCCGGGCAAGAAATTCCTTACTGATAAATCCAAGTCCATATGAAGGACACCTTCTGAGCCCCAATTTCTGGGGAAGATGACGTTAAAACAACAACAACAACAAAAATGGTTCAGGGACGAGGAAAGAAGAAACTGACAAACAGGAAGCTACAGTTTGGAAGCAATGGTTGGAAACTATCGTCAAACATAAGTTTGTTTTAAGCTGAGAGAAAATGCAGATTAGCCTCATTTCTGCATTGATTAGACGACTTTAATTAGACCGGTATACAATAAACATAGAGGTGTATTGTAACAAATCTCGCACCCCTGGTATAATGGAGTGAAGCAAAACAAGTTCCTGGTTAGCTTTGAAAAGGGAAAACTGAAGTTATATTGTGTCCTAATTAACTGAATCCACTAAGATTAGAATCTTTGAAGTGGTCTGGCTATAAAGAGCGTTACCGATCTAGAATTTTTGTTTCAAAATGGACAGTCAAAGACTGGCTAGGGTCTTTGTAACGAACTTTCAGTTCGATGGATAGAAATTATTTCGCGCGGTTTTTTTCAACGAAAGCAGAACCATTTTCATGAAGCAAAATTTGAATAAATTATAATTTTGTTCCGAAATTTATTACTTACCAATTCAACTGATGCATTATCAAAAAATAAGTCTCCAGAGGACATTTAAAGGTTAAACTCTCATACCATCCTTCATGTTTATAAGTAGATTGATATGATATTAAATACATGATCATTTCTGAAAGTAAAAGCAGAAAATAATTGCAAAGTAAACAAAACACTAACAAATATCCATTTCAAAAACCTAACTCAGTATTTTCATAAGAATCATGGTAACGCTGGGTATATTTGGCTAGTCATTGAACATTTCTGACAATTCTCTCTCCTTAGCTTTTAACAGTGTCAGAGGTCTTCCTTCCAATTTTCTTATTATGAAAGCTTTCCTTCGTTTGACTCTCCTCGTATTCTTTCACTCTGCGAGACAAGCCTCAATGATTTTGTTACCAGAGATGTGCGGGGGATACAATATAACCCCCCATCCCCGCCCCGAACACAATTTTAATCGAAAATTGTTAGGGGCGGTTATGAGAAAATAACTAAGATAACTTAACAATGATATCTCCGGCAGCACAGTCCGCCCGGACGTAAAACACTTCTTTAAGATCCGTGTCTCGAAGCATTTGCGTAAATAATAGCCAAAAACAACACGAAACAAAAGAAAAACACAATGAATGAAGCTTACCGAAACCTAAACTCTAAAATCTAAAATGAATGAAACTTATTAGCTATCAAACTACATGCTAATTATAAAACTACAACGCAATGGCAAATGACGCGGGGTTTTCCTGACAGTCTAGTTTATGCATAATACACATTCGACATATTAAGAATAGCAAGCGTGGATACGCATAAGAAGCCATTATGACCAAGATCTTTGAACTTGTGCCACGGGTCAGAGGGCAAAGCTCAGAGAGGGTTGTATACAGTATTAAAGATACACAGTCAGCTGAAAGAGCTGAAATGCGGGCGCCCATGTTACTAAAGCAAAAATCTGAATTGATGGGTATATTGAAATTATGGGATATACTGTTTGGGGGGGGGGAAGCTCCTTGGTTGACCTGATCTATTTTGGTCTTCTCGTACGACTCGTGGTTTGTTTCTTAGAATTTAAACAAAATGATTGAAGATACCTCTAAAAAAATAATTTTGAAGTATTCATGATAAATAACAGAGAAATTTCTGCTTTTAAGTCTACGTATCCTTAAACTAAGTGAACTTTTGTGTTTCTTCATTGTACACATATCAGTTGTGACTAGGAAGGAACATCTGGGGTTTTTTTGCAGCAGGTGCTCGAAAATGCATGGTATTCAATTAACCATATGAAATGGACACAGTACATTGTGCATATAATCATAAAAGCATGTTGTTTAAATTTGACTTGTTAATAGCTTTGGAATTTCTTTATTGTACTGTTTAATTTTGACGAGATCTTGTTGTAAATTCGGTTGGAAGTAATGCACGATAGGATGAGAAAGACGGAGAGCAAAATTGCAGCTGTCAACTTGAGGGTTACATTTTACTCATAAGGCTAAAAATATCTTGACCTAGCGAGGGTTATTCACATAATATATACTCAAGATTACTATTCGAATCCCCATAGCCTTGTATAATATTATTATCATCCAGAAATTCTTTCATTTTCTACGAGTAGCAAAATTATTTAACCCTTCCATAAACTTTCTTTACTACACACTATGTATGCTTCCTACTATTGGTCATCTCTTGTATAAGCATTAATGCCTTCTTCCTTTAAAAGTTTCATTGAGCCATAGGCAATAGATCACCCCTGCTTATCTAGAAATGTAGGTCTTAGATTGTCAACGTATCAGCTCATTACCTTTTACTCCAATTTAGAAAATTTGTTTTGAATTTTGTTTTATCCTTAAAAAAACCAACTCCTATATTCTAAATGTACTGTAAAATTTAAAAAAAGGTCTACATCATATACCAACCCTAGATGTCCTTCTACGATTTCAAAAAAAATGAATGATTATGGTTATGATTATGATTATGATTATGATTATGATTATGATCATGATTATGATTATGATTATGATTATGATTATGATTATGATTATGATTATGATTATGATTATGATTATGATTATGATTATGATTATGATTATGATTATGATTATGATTATGATTATGATTATGATTATGATTATGATTATGATTATGATTATGATTATGATTATGATTATGATTATAATTATGATTATGAGTCTGAATATGATTATGATTATCATTATGATT
>RDPX01000374.1:30437-41848 GCA_003991215.1 Morbakka virulenta
TATGATTATGATTATGATTATGATTATGATTATGATTATGATTATGATTATTATAATGATTATGATTATGATTATGATTATGATTATGATTATGATTATGATTATGATTATGATTATGATTATGATTATGATTATGATTATGATTATGATTATGATTATGATTATGATTATGATTATGATTATGATTATGATTATGATTATGATTATGATTATGATTATGATTATGATTATGATTATGATTATGATTATGATTATGATTATCACACCGGAGCTATGGTGTGTTATAGCTATAGCTCAATTTTTATAATGAGACAACTACAGGAGAAGAGATTGGAGGGAAACAAAACACTCTACTGTGGATTTATAGATCTGGAGAAAGCCTACGATCGTGTGCCACGAGAGGTTGTCTTCTGGGCCTTGCGGAAGGAGGGAGTACCAGAAAAGATGGTAAAGGTGATACAGGAAATGTACGAAGGGACAAGAACCTCGATCAGATCAAAAGAGGTACAGTCAGAGTCGTTTGAGGTCAAGGTAGAATTGCATCAGGGTTCTGCACTGAGTCCATTTCTGTTTGTCACTGTAATGGATGTGGTGGCAAATGGGCTGCGAAACGAAGAAGCTTGGGAACTTCTCTTTGCTGACGATATAGCTGTCACTGCTGACACCGAAGCAGATCTGCAGGATAGAATGGTAATGTGGCAAAGGACATTGGAGAGGCAAGGAATGAAAATAAATGCAAAGAAGACGGAGGTGATGGGATGCTGCAAAGAAGGAGGAAGGGTATTGGACATGAGAGATGCCAGTGGTGACCACCTGAAACATGTGAAAAGTTTCAAATACTTAGGATCGACCCTGGAAGAGACTGGGGGTTGTGAAAGAGAAGTACATGAAAGAATAAAAGCTGGTTGGAATAAGTGGAGAGAAGTGACGATTCAATTCCCAACAATCCTCTCTCACCATCTTTCCTTTTAACATAAAGTCTATCAACATCACTATTTGGGTTTAGGCCTTTTTGCATAGTTATATGTTTGGGGGTCATTCTGTCAAGCCCAGTCAGTTCATCTTTCTTCCATTTAATTATCCCTGCACTGTACCTAATGATAGGTACAGCCCACGTATTAATTGGTTTAATTTCATTGCAACCATTAAGTTCAGATTTCATTACTAGCCTTGTCCTCCTACAGTATTCAGACTTGAGTTTTATTTTATTTTCTGTCTCCATTATTTTGTCTTTCTCAAGGACACCAAGGTACGCGGCGTCTTCAACTTCGTCTATGATCTCTCCATCTGTCAACTTTATTCCTTGTCCTTTTACAGCCTTTCCCCTATTCATTACCAACAAGCAACATTTCTGAATACCGAAGTCCATTCTGATATCTGTACGTACGGTATGAACAGTTGACAATTAATCTAGATTCAACGTTCTACCAAAAATAATCATATTTCTCCTCATAATCATATCATACGATACTAAATTAATTACAAAAAGTCAAAATGACACGAAAATTTTCCAAAAGCTAGGGATTTTTACCAACGAATACCTTATCGCCGTTGAATATCTTACATTAAAGAGCCATTTGAAAATTACTTGCTTGATAGAGATGAACCTAATTACAATGCTTGAAGAACCTAATTACAATGCTTCATAGAGATGAACCTAAAAAAAGAGAGACAAAGAAGGAAAAATTAGAATATGAGCAGACTGTGGCAGAAAATAATCGCTTGTCACAAAAAATACTTCCTGATTACCGAAAGCAAAGAAAATATATTGCCTCTGGACGAAAATAGTCGGAAAATGGAAACAGAAAAAACTGAGATCACACCGGGAGCATTAAAAAAGGTCAATAACACCGAACTTGTACTGACAATTGTGAAAATAGCAATTTGTTGGTTCTGCTGCGCTGCGTATGATATCGACACTTCAGAACCATTCGAACGGTAAAAGCTCTGGACCAGGATACGGAGCTCTTTGTAGTGAAGACGTTGAACTTCGACGTTCCTTAAGTTACCTGACTAATTCTTTGAAATGCTCGTACAATTGAAGGAAGAAGACGCGTGAACACCGGGTCCTGTGAAACTTCTCCGTTCACAAAATTTTATGCATAGTAGCCACTCAGGTGCCATGTCTGCTCATTCAACTATTCGTTATTTGGAGGAAATCATAAGATTTCCTGGCTCTAAAGAAATCATATTTCATTCTCAGAATGACAAGGCCAAGGTCCGAGTCGGACTGACTGCCGCAAACAAACAGGCCCCATCAGTGATGCATGTTGTATAAAAAGTCAAATTTCCTTACCATGACATCGTAATTGCAAAGCAACACAGGCTGGTACCATTGGTCGTTGATGACAAGCAGGCTAAAGCGTAAGTGGTCTTTACAGAGACTGTTACATACTCANTTCAGATTTCATTACTAGCCTTGTCCTCCTACAGTATTCAGACTTGAGTTTTATTTTCATTTCTGTCTCCATTATTTTGTCTTTCTCAAGGACACCAAGGTACGCGGCGTCTTCAACTTCGTCTATGATCTCTCCATCTGTCAACTTTATTCCTTGTCCTTTTACAGCCTTTCCCCTATTCATTACCAACAAGCAACATTTCTGAATACCGAAGTCCATTCTGATATCTGTACGTACGGTATGAACAGTTGACAATTAATCTAGATTCAACGTTCTACCAAAAATAATCATATTTCTCCTCATAATCATATCATACGATACTAAATTAATTACAAAAAGTCAAAATGACACGAAAATTTTCCAAAAGCTAGGGATTTTTACCAACGAATACCTTATCGCCGTTGAATATCTTACATTAAAGAGCCATTTGAAAATTACTTGCTTGATAGAGATGAACCTAATTACAATGCTTGAAGAACCTAATTACAATGCTTCATAGAGATGAACCTAAAAAAAGAGAGACAAAGAAGGAAAAATTAGAATATGAGCAGACTGTGGCAGAAAATAATCGCTTGTCACAAAAAATACTTCCTGATTACCGAAAGCAAAGAAAATATATTGCCTCTGGACGAAAATAGTCGGAAAATGGAAACAGAAAAAACTGAGATCACACCGGGAGCATTAAAAAAGGTCAATAACACCGAACTTGTACTGACAATTGTGAAAATAGCAATTTGTTGGTTCTGCTGCGCTGCGTATGATATCGACACTTCAGAACCATTCGAACGGTAAAAGCTCTGGACCAGGATACGGAGCTCTTTGTAGTGAAGACGTTGAACTTCGACGTTCCTTAAGTTACCTGACTAATTCTTTGAAATGCTCGTACAATTGAAGGAAGAAGACGCGTGAACACCGGGTCCTGTGAAACTTCTCCTTTCACAAAATTTTATGCATAGTAGCCACTCAGGTGCCATGTCTGCTCATTCAACTATTCGTTATTTGGAGGAAATCATAAGATTTCCTGGCTCTAAAGAAATCATATTTCATTCTCAGAATGACAAGGCCAAGGTCCGAGTCGGACTGACTGCCGCAAACAAACAGGCCCCATCAGTGATGCATGTTGTATAAAAAGTCAAATTTCCTTACCATGACATCGTAATTGCAAAGCAACACAGGCTGGTACCATTGGTCGTTGATGACAAGCAGGCTAAAGCGTAAGTGGTCTTTACAGAGACTGTTACATACTCAAGACCAACTTACACTGCCATTCAGAATGCAAAAAATGTCGACACTATCTTGCAGACATAAGCGATTACGAGAGCTGCCAGAGTGCGAAAGAAAAACTGAATGCATTTTTCTTGTTACCAAATACACCAGAACGTAATGCACTTAAAAGTGTCGAGAGAAAAATGCCTCCCTCCCCTTAGTTAAGAGTTGGCTGGTGTTTCGCTTGAGCACAAATATCTTGGACTATATCTTAATGATAAAGGAAACACAGTTGACCCTTAACTTGAATTGAAAAACTTTGGACACGCTGGAAAGAATTTAGGTGGCAGATGGAACGGGATGGCCATTCCTGAATATATTGAGGATAGAGTATAGGAGATTATCAAGATATAAGCGGGAAATGGAAATCATCTCCTGTAAAATCTTCCCAACATTTGACACCTCAATGTCTGTCTGGATAATGGGTTGAAATGGCCAAGATCTGACAAAGTAAGTCAATATCTATCGTTGTATCAAACGATTGCTATGCGTGGTATAAACCCAACATTTATAAAGCATATAACCCCTCTGGGAATACTATATGATTCTTGCTGTTAAAGAAGAGTTAAAAAAGCGAATTTGTTTAACTTGACACGTGTATTTTGGTACGATCAAAATGATGTTGGTGCACCACCAATCTTGTAGATGACACTGATTTGTATACTGACTTTATTAGTTACTTAAGTGTACGATCTTGAATATTTGTTAGACAAAAGTTGCAAAATGTCATCTTGTATGTCAAATAAGAGGCCAGTCTTTTTCTAATAATTTCAGGGCACAAAAATTAATAAGGAAACATAGATCAGGATGACCTTTGGGTTTAAAATGATTCGTAAAAAGTCGTGGAGGGGGTACAAGATTGATCACTATGCTTTACAACGGGTAGAGGAAAGTAGAAAATGACGAGTTTGAGAGTTAAGTAATTTTCAAATGGCTCTTTAATGTAAGATATTCAGCTATACTTTTTAGATTGGTATTTAAATATTGCTCGAATCTTGGCATGTGTTTTTCTGGACAGGTAAACACCAGTATCGTCTGCAAACGTGATAAATTTTGGATGCCTTTAGCAATTCACAAAACCATTAAAGTAGAATAAAAATGACCTAAGTCCTAAATGGATCTTTGGGGTACTCTGCAGGTTTCCTTTCTAATTTCGAATTGGTTCCTTGAGATGATTCTGCTTTTCTCGAGATATTTCGTTAATTGATCGTGTGCAGCTCGTTCAAGATTTTTTGAGATTACAGATGGAATCTATACAGGACGGTAGTTTTTTATATCATCCCTGAAACCCTTTCTTTGTTGGGATATGAACTTGACAACCTTTCAATCCTATGGTATTGTGCTTGACCCTAGAGACAGATTTATGATGAATAAGTAAGGGCCAGAAAGCACTACTACGGTATCTTTTAGTATTTCTGTTGATATTTCATCATTGCCAACTGGTTTTTGCCCCTTCAAGCTCTTGCATTGCCTTCCAACGAATTGTGAAACATACTTGAATCCCAAAACAGTCCACTTCCAGTCGTGTTTCCCACACAAATTTTTTGAGAGTGCATGCTATGCATACGAGTCAAAGGCAAACATATAGAGATCAAATCCGATCCGCCTTAGAATGAAGATTACTTTGAACACAGCGATAACGGTCTCAACAGCGTTATATGCCAGTGAAACGTGGAAGAGCACGAAAAGAATCAGGAACAAATTGGATAGCTTTCATCAAAGAAATTTGAAAAGGATTCTTGGAATTACATGGCGAGATAGAATTACTAATGAGGAAGTACTAAGAAGAGCCAGGCAAAGGCCGCTGCATTTGATAGTTGAAGAAAGGCGATGGAAACTGGCAGGGCATACTCTCAGGTTGCCTACGGAGTGTCTCGCACACTATGCAACATCTTGGAGACCAATATCAGGAAAAAGAAGACGGGGCAGGCCAGTCAAAATATGGCAAGCAACTTTTAAGGAAGACAGAGAGAACCGTGGTGTGCAAACGCATGACAATCAAGCCTTAGCCAGAGACCAAACGCGTTGGCACCATCTTGCTGTCCGATGTCCCACCCAGGACAGGAGGATCTATGGTCTAAGGTAAGGATTATTAGGAAATTTTGGGTTGTCTAACTCTCTAAAAGCAATGCAGTCGTGATCACTACTAAGTCTATTGTTTTTGTGAGACGCTTTATCTGACAACACGTCGATTGATAAGTTTGAATCTGGTGTTATCATCGTGGGATTTTTTACAAGTTGTTCGAAACCTTGATTTGCCATTTTCTTAGTGTAATTTACATTTATATCTCGAAAAGGAGTCCCTTTTCCTGTGTTGTTTACTTTTAACATGTTGAAATTTTACCCCCAGTTTATTGGTAAAAACCAAAGATATCGGGTGGATTGAAACAGCAACCAATTATCAGGCTCTTCGCGTTTTGTGGGACGATTTTGACTCAAATGCATCAATGCTTTAATTTTGAAGATGCAGTGTTTTCTTAAGAACATTATCTCGAATATATATGTAACAATTACACCTCCTTTCTTTATCCAATTTTTGTTAGTAAAGCTGAAGCCCGGGATCTCATAAAACTGCTTTAATCGTGTACACTATGAGACTGTCCCAGAGATTTATGATAGCTCTCTACCCCGAAAATGAGTTATGATTATTCATGGTATTAAATACACCTCGACAGTTTTGGTGAATGATCTTTAAACTTCTTGTGTTCATAATGATTTCGATAGTTTCCGGTCCAGGCCAAGTTCCTGTCTCCACATGTTAACATTAATAAAAGTATAGTGTTTTCATTGAGGGCCAAACATGAATCCTCCTTGCGTGTCCTGCAAGTGAAACATAATACTAACTCTGTCCTCAGTGACAAAGGTTCATTTCTTAAGAGGCCAGCAGGTGTAAACAAATAGCAGAGCCAGAGTAATTAAATATATTTTTGCACCCTTGCCGCCGTGTTCTCGATGAAACACTTCTTACTCCTTGATCTTTTTCTAAACTAAAATGTGGAAGTAAAATTAGTTAAAATCAGTGTAAACGTACTCTTAATACAATAACACTAATGTAAACATTTAATATAAGCATCCATTACGAGTATAAGAAGTAGGCTTCAAAGCACAACTAAAAGAGCTCGACTTGTTGCATCCATTCCTTGTTACAGTTTTGCAAATCTCAATGTCCTTATCTGAGAAAGCAATGTGGGGTCCAAGATATTCAAAACTCGTGACTTTCTTCAATAGTTTATCAGTGAGCATATGGATAGCTACAGATGCTTCAGAACCAATGAACTCCCTCTGAAGGCCGTTGAAGTAAAGGCCTACGCATGATTCTGCATCAATAAACCTGCAAGAGCTATTCAGCACTAAAAACGCAATATGGGACCGAAGACAGTCAAAATCCATGACTTGGTTCAATAGTTTATCAGGGAGTATATAGATAGCTGCAGCTGCTTCAGAACTTTTTTTATGTACTAGTGAGTCACCACATATCAAGGCTAAAAGCCACTTGAGGATGAGGGTTAATGAGATGGATAGACTGACAGGTGGATGATGATAAGTGTTGTGAAAGGGATGAAAGCTATAAATGAATAAAGAAAATTTTATGACTTATAGGGAAGGTTTTGACAAGTGTTTATTGACATTTGATTTGAAGATGTCCATGTTGTAGTCCTCCGGGAAGCAATCTTGTGGCAAAGTGTTCCACAGACTGGAGGTTCTGGGAAAAAAACTCTCTTCATAGAAATTCCGTTTGATGTTAGGCACATGGAGGAAGAAAGGAAAATTCTTTGCAGTAGTGGTAGAAATACGCGTTCTTGCTGTAAACGTTTTACGAGGAGGAACTAGGGATCGAAGCTCAGTCGAGGACTTACCATGGATTTACCGATAGAGTAGAGAAAGACTAGCAACGTCTCTTCTGTGAGAAAGGGGCTGTACAGAACTGAACAGATCATTTCCAACAAGATTGCGAAGTCGACTTTGAACTCTGTCAAGGGAGGAAAGAGTGCTCTGGGCAGAACCTTTTCAGATGTGGACGTAGTACTCCATCCAAGGGCGTATCTGACTTCTGTACAGGTAGAGGATTGCATCAGGCGTCAGATACTTTTTGAAGCGGTAGAAAGATCCAACCATTTCACCAGCAGCCTTGGCAACAGATTGGATGTACGTATTCCACTTTAGATCAGGAGTGAAAGTCAGTCCTAGTAGCTTATCAAAGCAAGGGGCTTCTTCAAGAAGAGAGCCATTCATTTCAACTGAAGCAAAACTAGGATCTGAACGCTGGTGGTGAAAGAAGAGAAGCTTGGTTTTAGAGGTGTTAAAAGTAATAAGCTATTTATTCCCCCATTCCACTACATACCCCAGATCAGAAGAAAGGGAATCCGCAAGACCCTGATCACCAATGCTCTTGGAGGTGCAGCCATAGACAGTTGTGTCATCTGCATAGACGTCAACAAATGATCTCAGAGTGTGAGCTGGAAGATCATTAATGAAAATCAAGAAGAGAGTTGGGCCTAGAATAGAACCTTGAGGAACACCAGCGTTGATACAATGTGCTTCGGATTTCTGCCCATTAACAATTACTTTCATAGACCTATCAGAGAGAAAGGATTTGACTATTGAAAAGACACTGCCAGATATTCCACAGCTAGCAAGTTTGTGAAGCAACTCTTTGTGCCAGATCTTATCAAAGGCTTTTGATATGTCAAGAGCCACTGCCCTAGAAACAAATCCCCCATCAGGAGATTTACTGATCCTATCAGATTTCACAGTCAGCACATCAGCAGTCGATCTTCCTGTACGAAATCCATATTACTTGTCACTAAGTAGATTGTTTTTGATGAGATGATTGATAACTGCTTGGTTTATCATGGATTCAAACAACTAACTNTGCCCATTAACAATTACTTTCATAGACCTATCAGAGAAAGGATTTGACTATTGAAAAGACACTGCCAGATATTCCACAGCTAGCAAGTTTGTGAAGCAACTCTTTGTGCCAGATCTTATCAAAGGCTTTTGATATGTCAAGAGCCACTGCCCTAGAAACAAATCCCCCATCAGGAGATTTACTGATCCTATCAGATTTCACAGTCAGCACATCAGCAGTCGATCTTCCTGTACGAAATCCATATTACTTGTCACTAAGTAGATTGTTTTTGATGAGATGATTGATAACTGCTTGGTTTATCATGGATTCAAACAACTAACTAATGACATTAGGAGACTGATTGGTCTATATTGAGGTGAAGATGACTGTTCCCCAGTATTTTTGAATACTGGGCAGACTGATGAAATTTGCCAAGGAAATGGAAAGCATTCCTCTTTTAAGCAGCGATTGAATAGCTTTGTAAGGATAGGAGCAAGTTCCAGCAACAGATTCTTAAGGACAACCCCTCTGAAGGTCGTTGCAGTAAAGGCCTACGCATGATTCTGCATCATTTAACATGCAAGAGCTATTCAGCATTCTCGTTATTACTTAGAATAGCAAGATCATCTGCGAAATCAAGGTCAGTTATGTGTTTAGTAGTATAACTTTAACTTGTACGCGATTCTTTTTACAGACGTTTCGAGTTATAGACATAAAGCGATGTGTGTAGAATGTGGTCTAACACCTGAATGAGTAAGAATGAAGCCAGCCTGCCTCTGTCTCACAATCCGTTGTCACCCAAGCATCCCGGAAAGTTACTTTTACGTATATAAACACAAAACTGTCTTAAGTACACCAATTCTCTTAACGAGGTAAATGACTTGCCAGACTGGGGAAGGGGGGGGGGGTATCGAGTTCAAGAAATTGTCATCAATAGATCATACAGTAAAACAGTTTGTTTCTCTTCGAGTGTATAAAAAATGTATTGAGTGACTGGGTGACACATTTGATTTGACACAAGGGGAATGGAAGTGAAAAAATGGTTGTCTGGTTTCGACAACAACCGATAAGCCTGATGGGTCTGGTAATGTTAAAGACGATAAAATGCAAACGCAAACCCAAAGAATAAACCAAATAAAACCAATATATGTTCGAGTCTAAGGCTGGTTCGATTTGTATATCAGGTTGTGGTAGTTGCTATGGTGAATAATGCAATCGTGTATTAATAAGCCCAACCTGGTAGAGTGATAAAGGTAAAAACTGCTTGAATTTCATACTATTTTGTCGTTAATTAAAAGCTACCTTGGGGATAAAAAAGGGATGGTGAATCCAAACCATTAACTGAACCATCGAGACAACTTTACTGTTTAAAAAATTATCTTAAATTACAAGTGGTCACAGGCATTTCCCTTTTTCTATTAAATATAATTCTTAAGAAATATGTTTAATAAAACGAATTTCTACCCTCCTAATGAGATATAATAGGATATTCCAAATACCAATAGTTCTACAACTTTTAAACCCTAAGAGGTTTGCAGGACAGTTTGCTCAACAATTTTTTGCTATGACCAGAAAAATTCACAAAAGTGTCTCTTGTCTTTTAAAGCTTTTAACCATTCAGGAAATGATAACTCGTTTACCTCGGCGTTTGCTTACAATCTGCAGAAGCTACATCCATTTTATTGATGGTATCTTTTAAAATACAATTCACTTTGTCTGCAAATAGGAAGTCTTGTTTCTCTTGATTTTTCCTGATCTTTCCTTGATTTTCGGCCTGATTTTCTTTAGTGCCAAGCTACCCGACAACTTACCACCGTAATACCTGCCTCCTACCCAAGTGTATTATTTATGCAATGCAGCTAAAATGGTATTCTAAAAGCAAACCTTTTCAATTGACTAGGTCAAATAAAAGCACTTCTGGAATCAATAATTTATAAGGACGCATTAACCCATATTCTCCCAATGTCTACAAAAGTAGACTTTTAATCCAATGCTTGTTTTATACACACATGGAGCATATTTGGCATTAAATGATGTCCCTCGTTATTTTGGTGTAGATGATAGGCAAGATGAACTATAAACTGATATTTAGTTTGCTACTATGTGTCAGTATAAGATATAAGAAAAGTGCCAATTTTCAAAAAAATCTGAACTGCCAACCACGTTCTGCACTTTTCTGTGTTGGCAAGGTAGCTGGCAGTAAAGACGGTTTTAAAGTTTGTATTTACACTTTACAAGGGTGATTCTGTCTAATAAACATACTTTTATTTTGTTATTGAACGTTACACAAAAAGTTCATGTCAATAAATTTTGAAGTCTACAATTGTAGACATTGGTAGAAAGTGTTAGCATATTCAAAATTTTAAAAAATTAAAAAATTGAGACTCGTATTGATATTTCCTGTCGATTCTAGTTTGGAATACTTAACACTTAGTTATGTAAATGGTGTTCTGACTAATATGACTATTGTTATGATTAATATCAATTTCGAGGGGCTTTCCAGTATAAATAGATGGGGACGCTGGTGTATTGAGAATCGGTACAGTATTTTGAAACCACAGAAGCATTCTTTTACAAATATAGCACAATGATAAGCTCAAATCAAGAAGTTTGTTGCAATTGTCTTGACTGACGTGGGTACGCTGCAGGATTTTCTATAACATTGTTTTATCATTAGTATAAATGACGAATGATGAGATGACGAATTTTGTAGGATTGATTTTCTTGTCAGGATATAATATCCGCTTGGCTGAAGCTGACTACTGGAGCAAGGCAGCTGACCTTGTTTGCGATATATTTCCTGAAACTATGAGCAGAAATAGATTCCAGGAAATAAAATCGGTTTTGCATACTGCCGACAATCAATCACTTGGAATATGTATCCGCCTATGAAG
>RDPX01000374.1:52561-67878 GCA_003991215.1 Morbakka virulenta
AGAGAGAGAGAGAGAGAGAGAGAGAGAGAGAGAGAGAGAGAGAGAGAGAGAGAGAGAGAGAGAGAGAGAGAGAGAGAGAGAGAGAGAGAGAGAGAGAGAGAGAGAGAGAGAGAGAGAGAGAGAGAGAGAGAGAGAGAGAGAGAGAGAGAGAGAGAGAGAGAGAGAGAGAGAGAGGTGTATGTGTGTGTCTCTTAAGGATGGTATACCTCTACTTAAGAAAACTTCATAGTGAAATATAGGAAGCTCAACAACAAAATATCAACTGCAATCAACGCTACGTATTATATGTGCAACTTTAACGAAGAAACTGGGGAGGGAGCGAAATTAATTGATAAAGGGGTAAATACAGAAAAGAACTGCAGAAGAAAACAAAAAACGAGTATTATATTCAAAAAGCCTGAAAATCTACATAATGTATGGAGGCAGTTTGTACATATCGTTATTAAAATTCTACAAACTACTCTTTACATCTCTTTACAACCTGACCAATTTCTCCTTTAAGTATCCCCGGGGTTGACTTCAAAACTGGGACAAATTTCAAAACGCACAGAAAAGGTAATAGCAACGAATACTATAAGCTGGCTGCAGGCAATCAATCTTTCTTCCCTTATACGTTGCCTTATGGACCCTTTCGTTAAGACTGCGTGGTACGCAACTGTAAAAAAAATGAATTTTTTCTTGGGTGCACGGATGTGGAGAAAAATTAAAGCTTTACCAGTCAAAATCTGGTTTTCTATTCTTAACAATAACGAGGTTTGAAGTCTTACAATATCTCTAACACAGCATTTGCTTACCATATGTATAAAAAGGAGTTGGGGCGGGATGTCTTTCATGCGGCCAACTGCTTCAGTTTCATTGTCCCTTTCAACCGCTAGGTCCCAGAGTGTCAGTTGATTTTCAGCGCCTGCCGCTGCGAATATGGTACTGTCGGTCGGGTGCCATTCAACAGATGTTATTGGTGCCACATGATGCTTAAATGTGGCTACAGGAACCCCGCTGTTCAGTAATAGTTAAAAATAAAATTAGATATAATATGTTATTCAATGTTCTGCTATCAAAATTAACGTGATCTAAAGGTTGTTGCTCGTTTCATCCTGGTTACCTTATCAAAATCTTTAAAATAGTCAAGAAATATTCAATCAGTGTACTTTGTGTTATCTAAAGTCGTCCTGAATTCTATAATAGTTCAATAATTTTCACGTATTGATAAATTGCTCGATAATTTTTATAACGACAAACCACTTGGTATACCTCGCCCTTTTAAAATATCATTACCTTAGTCTTCAGGCACACATGGCTCTCAAATTTCATTTAATTCAACTTTATTCCAATTTT
This sequence comes from Morbakka virulenta, assembly GCA_003991215.1. Lineage (NCBI taxonomy): Eukaryota > Metazoa > Cnidaria > Cubozoa > Carybdeida > Carukiidae > Morbakka > Morbakka virulenta. The sequence continues at coordinate 53,897 of RDPX01000374.1, forward strand.
CCTACACTATACTTATTGTGCTACAGTTTTCTGCACCAAACCTATCTATACTACTTTTTACTACATCATACTTGATTCTACCGGACAACTGTCCAATACCAAAATTTATAATGCTATACTGTGCTTGACGATACTCTGGCTTTGCTTCACTAAAATAATAATAGTCAAATAACAGTATTATCAAATAAATATTTAATAATAATATCCCTTCTGATGTCTTCAATACTTTATTATTCTGTACATTAATTAATTATCGGAAATTTGGGAAATAGTTTTCTCTTACTCGTTGAGTTGACGCAGATCCCAAACTTTTAGAACGCCATCATCACCGCCTGAGAGAAGAAAGGGGTCATTCCTGTAACAGAAACAAATAAGAACGACTTAAGTAAGATAAATAATGTCTAAACGTAAAGAGAAATAGGCGAAAATCACATAGTGATTTTGAATGGATTAGGGCCAGTGTCTGGAGCTTTAACGATGGTCGGCTCTACCAACTGACCTAATAGTGGTACGCCTTTAATAAGACAAGGCTAAAACTGCACTGCAGGCAAAATCAAGCCAGTAACAACTCTGACCCTAAAAATACCATATCGTATTTTACACCTAGATGTGATAACCGTAGCTATTTGCAATATAGTTACCTGCACTGAAAACAAAAGAAAAGTGGAAATCAATAATGAGATTGGGTAGACATAGAGTAGAAAACTTTTATTTCACGATATACTATCCGGACTACAAACACTTCCACAAAGTAAATTGGAATCTTCTATCAGTTCTATTAAATCAGAGACTATTTCTGTAGATATAATGAAGGAGAAATCATTAGGTGAATAGCGTAAATACTACCAAAACTGGTCTACTTAAACATGATGATTCATCGCCATTATGAACTCAATCGAGCCTCAGATGATCTGAATCTACTACATACTAGCACTTCTTATCAACAAATACTTTCTGTCCAATACATAAAAACAGCGGTGTCCCCACGGGAGCTCCAATCTGTGATTGCTGAAATATTTATGCAAGTATTTGAAGTCACAGCACTATCAACACCAAGGGTCAATTTTTTGGGAAAGGTATATTGACGATGTTTTCGCAATTATTAAGGAGATCGTCTTAAGAGGTTTCTACCAGCACATCTGCAGTCTTCACTCAAACCTCATCAAACTCCGTGTCCACCATGGAGAAAGAAGAAAGACAATTGCCCTTCCTAGATGTCCTAGTGAAGAGGCAAGCAGACTGCACCATTTCTGTAACTATCTACAAGAAACTAACTCACACCGACCAGTACCTTAAAAATCCATCATATCATCCAGTTTCGACAAGTCATAGTGTCATCACCATTCTGTTTGGAAGAAGCAACATTTCAAACCCGTAAGACCTGAGAAAGGAAGAAAGAGACCTCTAAAAGATCCCAATGGAAACGATACCAGGGAAGATCAGCGGGCATTACAAAAAACTAGCGGGTTTAATCATGAAAAAGAAAATGAACAAACATGTCAACTCTTTGTCAAGGGCATAAGTGAACAGGTAAGACGAATTCGCCCATATATAATATCAAGAGTTAATTTTTCACAACATCCATACTTGGGAAGATGCTCTCAAAGCCAAAGTATCCAGTTTCACTTGATGGGAGAAAGAATAAGGGTTTACAGGCTAGACTGTAGAGATGTCCTACCTTCTACATTGGAGAATCAATTTTTGTGTATTTGTAAAAATCTGACATGAGGAGTTTTATCGTACCTGTTCCATGAAATAACATTGACATCGCTATCATGAGCATGTACGGATAACATGCAAGCCTTTTTTCCTATTCGCCGTGTGTCCCAAATACGAATTGACTGGTCAACCGAACATGAGGCGAAAACCTACATGAATATGAAAGAAAAGAACAACTGGACTATTAACTGCGATGTATCTTAACATGACAATAGCAAGAACAAGCTACGAGCTCACAGGTACGTAAAATGCAGCAGTAGCTGACTGGATTCTGCCACTCTTAAGTAAGTGGCTGGCTCCCTGTTCCATTTCATACCATCGCATGTATTATAGCATACTATAAAACACTTAATGATATCGTGCAACTGACTCCAGTATAATAAAATGTAATAAAAATATAATATAATATAAAACATTATATTATATTATATATTATATTATATAATATTATATATTATATTATATTATATATTATATTATATTATATTATATTATATTATTTTATATCATATATAAAAAATAGTAAAAGTATTGTAGGTATAGTCTGGTATAGTAAAAATAACTTTACCTAACTTCTGCTATCAATTCATTCTTAGCAGGAATGGATACTGTAACTACCATATAGCGATACAAATTTCTAAATACAAAAAGAATATTCAAAAATTTGATTGTTCTTTGCACATTTAATGCAGAGGAAAACTTCCTCTTTCCGTACCCTTCTTGTGAGGGTACGGTTCTCATTTATTACAAACTAACTTCTGTTCCTTACAATTCTCATGCTTTTATATCTAAAAAGGCCCCTTCTAACCCTGAATCTTCTATCAAGCCAACCAATTGCGTGGTCTAAATACACTTTGGTACTATGAAGTTCGCCTTACTTTTGAAAAAATGTGCTAACAACCCTTTAGCAATGATACTTCTGTTTTTTCAATAAGACATGATGTTTTATGTGAAAAAATTGGATTCCCTGAGTATGGTTATAACAAAATGAATGTCAATATTTCCATAAAAACTATTTCTGCTCGCTTCTTTCTAATAATGGCCGGGGCTCACCACATCAACGGTGACTGGAAGAAGGGTTGGACTGAAAGTTTCAGGTTTTCTAAAGTGAAAGGTTCTATAACTAATCTGCNCCAGTATAATAAAATGTAATAAAAATATAATATAATATATAACATTATATTATATTATATATTATATTATATAATATTATATATTATATTATATTATATATTATATTATATTATATAATATTATATATTATATTATATTATATATTATATTATATTATATTATTTTATATCATATATAAAAAATAGTAAAAGTATTGTAGGTATAGTCTGGTATAGTAAAAATAACTTTACCTAACTTCTGCTATCAATTCATTCTTAGCAGGAATGGATACTGTAACTACCATATAGCGATACAAATTTCTAAACTGGAAGAAGGGTTGGACTGAAAGTTTCAGGTTTTCTAAAGTGAAAGGTTCTATAACTAATCTGCAGAAGGTTTCTCAACAGGTCCATTACGAGTGCGTTCTGCAACGTCTGATTCCGATGTTACGCTTCTTGTGATTATTTTAAAGCCCTTTGGCTGTAAAAGGCTCTGATAACCCAACATTATCAAACTTATTTGTCCTTTTACATAAATACAGAAACGTATTTAGTTCTAAAACCGTTTTAAATCAAAAATTTAAATATTTTCTCCGGTTCGAACAGGTTCGAACAAGTTCGGACAACCGACATTATACAGTACACTCAGTATTAACTTTCTCTGTAACTACCGATCAGGGATTAAAGTGAGCGACGGTTATTTAAAAAGTAAACTGAAAATACTAACATTTGCTTCGTTTGGACTCCAGCAGATATCTTCAACTGATTTCTCGTGTGCATTGTAAGGCCGCTGATCCACAGTAAAGGATCCGTCTTCTCTTAACTGCCAAAGATGAATGTTGGAATTACAAGACCCAGTCGCTAGCCTGTCAAATTCGCAACGAGAAGAAACAAATCGTGAATGCATTAAAAATGCAGTTGCAGAGGTGACATCTAAATAAGGCCACAAGGCCCTAAAGCCAAGTATCGTTTTTGACAAATTGGTGGGGAGTCAGCTCTCCCTCCAAAAAAAACCATATTTCGCGATAACACGTTTCAAAAGGTATAAATCTTTGCTTAAATTCTATTAAAGATGCCAGGACGGCTTCAGCTTATATCTATAAAAATTCAATAAGTTAGCGGTCGGTCAAAATTTGCAATAAGGCACCATCCTCAGCATTCAACCACGTCTTTATCATGATTGATTAACTTTTTCTTCTTCTTGCGGGCTTGTTCCATCGCTAGCACGGGTCGGCCCCTCGACACAGCATTAATATTTGTTATCAGGTGTTAATCAATCATCATCATTATCCTGATTGACTAACACCTGACAACAAATATTAATAATTTTCGCTATTACTTGGGCTATCTATATGGTAGCGCGTTTAAATTTACCTATTCCATTAATCTACTGGTGTAAAAAATTCACGAAATTTTCAAGCAACAAGTTTTTCTCAGGCTTTCTGTGTGTACTTTCTGCGTGTACTTTCTGCGTGTACTTTGTCAGTAGACCGAGTGAACAGATCATTGCACGTATGGTTTAATCGTTGTTATTGATTGTTTGTACTAAGGTTTTATTTTGACGCAAAAATTATGAATTTTTGCCACAAGGAGGATGTCAAAGCTTCCAGGGGAAGTTGAAAGCTTTACTGATATCAGAAGAAAAATCTCATCAACAGAGAACGATAAGGGAAGCTGCGTCGGAAAAGCTTGGATTACGTTCAGTGGCCGAAGGCAATTATGAAAATGTCTTTCCCAAATTTCAAAAAAGTAAAAACAGTGAAAATTGTCAAATAAGTTAAAGGAAAACAAGAGAAAAAAGTAAAAAATACGGAAAATGTGAAAAGTGAAAAAAGTGAAAAGGAATTTTTCTGTAGTGGAGCCTGTCCTACTCTATGGCTCTGCAGCATGCCCAATTTTAAAGAAAACTGAGAAGAAGCTCGATGTGGCATATAAAAAAAATGTTTCGAACTGTGTTAAACAAATCTTGAAAACAGATCCCAACAAAAGAAAAAGGCCTTGGAATGTATTCCGTATCAACTCTGGTAACTGAACAGCGCATATGATATGCTCGACATTAAGGCATAAATGGGCTGCTTATTGATCTCCTGCTATAGAAGCAGCCCAAAGGCCATTCCATTTCGGTCGTCAGCGATGAGACTGCATCGACAAACTCATAAGAGATGTGGGTTGCCAGTGGAATATCTTGGGGCTGCAGTGAAGAACCCAGACGTCCACACAAAGAAAGTGGAATGAAAACGTGCAACTGCCCCGATCCGCTAAGATTTGGTATTCTTTATTCACTGGTATTTCAATTCAGTAAAATGATACGTAGGGGTTCAAACAAACTCCAGATGCCAAAAAACGCGAACAAATGAATTAGTATATCTGGTTACCTGGCATGCCAAAGTAACATGGCCACACACAAATTTGTATCCGAAGAGATTTATTAGTTCTACTAATCGTTACAAAATATCTCTTGTTTGACCTGTTCAATTAATTATGCAGGTCTTTTCATTATACTGGTAATGCTATCAACAAGTACTCAAGCAACCTCGTGCATAGTTACTTTTAATCTTAAAACTTCGTGTGATTAAAAAATTCTTTTTAGTTATACCTGCGCGCGTACATATGACGTCAGAAACAAGAAAACCCGATCGCCATCATTCTTGCTCAGCATTTAAATCAATAAAATTATTGGTCCTTACGTTGTATGAGTAAAAAAAGGCATATGCACGGGTTCAAGACCTTACATCAGGACCTCACATCGATGAAACAAAATCGCTTTACCTGTTTATCGATCTCGATCTCGATCTGCTAAGAAGTTATTCAGTTATTATGTGACTGAGCGAGTGTCAGTCATCTATATTTCCTCATTCTCTCGATTATTTGTTTTTATGTTTTTATATCAACCACCATCATCATTATCATCATCCTCATCATGATCATCATCATCATCATCACTATCATCATCATCATCATCATCATCATCATCATCATCATATTCGGCTTTACGTCCGTTTTACATGTTGCCATGTGTTGGGATGGTTCAACAAAATGGACTTCCAGGTCAGTCTGTCCTTTACTAGCTCTTTAGTAACACCTTTTTGCTTCAAATCCGATTTGATTACTTCCTCTCCCTTTCATAACAGCACCTTCCACTTTCATTGATATACACTTCTTCACCCAATCATCGTCATCTTTTCTCTCCACATGACCAAACCAACGAAGCAGTCTTTTCTGCATGCACTCACTAATGCTATCCAACTTTAATCTTTTCCTGAGATATAAGGAGCTTAGCCTGTCCTTCATTTAAGGTTTCATTACATTTCCACAGTTAAAAAATTAACTGAAGTTGTGCCCATGCCGTTATGTACCTGCTTACCACGTTAAAAGTTCACCATGTCTAAGTCCAACCATGACCCTGGAAGACCTGCGCTTTCCTTATTCCTCCGTTCAAACTAATGTATTGGGTAACAACATTTGGGAGACAACGTTGGCATTCAAAAATAACTAAAAGCATTGGAAAAAATATTTATGGTAAAGTGCAAAAAATGGTTTCCGCCCTAAATCTCCCCCCCCCCTCACTAATCCGAAAAACCCACACGAGCAATTTCGGTTAGTGTCTACAAATATTGCTTTACTGAATCACGCAAAACCCAATGGATGGTATTCCAGCAGTTCATTGTTTACCTGCCCGGCTCCTTTGACGACCAATCCATTGCAAAGCCTTCGTCCTATGAAAATAAAAAAAAATTATGAAAAATTCCTGCAGAGGAATTGTTTTCAGAAAAGGTCCCGCAACCCCTAACGTTTTGCCCTTGTAGTTTGCAGTTTGTCAAGATGTTTTTTAACTTCTCAGTTGTTAACTGCTCATCTATCGTGTATATTTCCCGTCACATTCTGTGCTCTTGAGTGCACCTGTAAGATGTCATCCTATTGCTTCCAAACTCACCATTACTTCATTCTAACCACTTAAAAGTTCCTGTCTAAGCTACGATTCAAGTTGACCTCGATTTCCCAATATCACCCAAATTTGCAACAAGTCACAAACCTGCAACAACATTATGTTCAATTCCTTTATGGATTAAAATCTAATATGTGATTTCTTTCTATTCAAAACAAAGGTTCTTGTATTAATTATATTGCAATAATTAGTTTCTACAGAATTTTAAAAGTTACAATCCCATGCGGTTAGCTTTAATTAGCCAACCAAATTGATTATTTCACAAGCAATAAAGAAGGAATAAAGAAATATCGCTCTCACAAAACTGGGCGCTACACTGTCTTTTCTTTTTCATTAGTTACTCTCATTGCTGAATTTTCCCTAAATGCAAATACAAGTTTGATATGCTTACTATTCCAAAACAACATACCAGCCCATAAAAGCTGCTACAAATCTAATGATTTCCATTCATCATCATCATCATCATTAGGTGTCATATCCCGCGAGGACGTCGACGATCATGGACTTCCACACCTTCCGGTCTTTAGTGGCCTTGAGTAGCTCCTGGGCTGTCTTGTTCGTCCAATTACTGATGCTTGCTATGTATGTCAATGATTACCATTACAAATAACTAATACATCCTTAATAACAAGATTTGCGTAGCACTTGGTTAGACAGATGACCTAGGAATCCAGCTCCCCTGTATATGGGCGAGAATAAATCTTACAAAAAGTTCACTTGATATGCTGTCAATGTTAGACCAATTCATAGTCAATCGAACATTTCTCCTGTTTGCTAATGTGATGTGATGATATGATGAATGCAAATTACATCTGCTCTTCTTCTATGTCATGTAATACAATGTCTACACAGATAGCAAACTACAGTTCCATACACAAAAACCTGGACAAAACGATTGCCAATAAATATTCTATTCAAAAATCGTTACTTAGGATTAATTTTCCTGAAAAGATACCTAAATTTTTTAAAGGTCTGTCAAAGGTCGAAAAGAAATGTCATTGTGGATTGACGTTATACAATAAACAACAAATAAATAAATAAACAAATAAACAACAAATAAATAAATAAACAATAAACAACAAATGTGCTCAAAAAGGGTATAAACGAAATCAAATAAGAAACAAGATACCGTAATGAGCAATTTTTTGAAATGCCTTTTTTTTTGGTACATCCACTATTTCAAATTTTGCCTCGATAATAAATGGCAGCAAAATATCCAAAATATCCAGAACTGCTCCAGCCATTCGATTCCTTTTCCCTCCAATCAGTTTAAACCCCACTAATTTCAGCTACAATCTGCTCCTTATAACATCTGATACTATAAAATCCAACAACTTTTCACTATATTCAACTTTTTTAATTCGAATATATTCCACCCCATTTACAGTCCATGTATGTATATGTATATATATATATATATATATATATATATATATATACCAAACGAAAGTTATTCTTAGATTATTCTCATCCTCTGGTTCTATGCCGCAAAGACGGTCATCATGACAGTCACTTGTTGCTTTAACCGAAATCCACCCAATCATTGATCGGAACACGACTGATTCCATCACTCTTCCTGCTCGATATTAACGCCATTGTGCTTCGAATAACCTCCCTTTCCTTGTTCCAAAAATGTGAACGCATATCATACAAAAAAAATCTAAAGGAATAATGGTATTTATGGTATGTAAAAGCTGGGTACCAGAAGTCTTACCTGATGTCCGCTGAATGAAAAAAACGGTTTAACTGTACTATCGGCATTTTGATGCACTTGCACGTCTGATGTGTCAACCATAGCTAAGGCCGTACTGAGGTCGTAAATGTGAACTTTGCCCGTATCAGACCAGCTGCTGACTAAATTGCGTCCTGGAATGGGTGCATGCTGCAATAAACAACACATTCTAAAGTTAAACAATTACAGGGGGGGAGGTCAGAAAAAAGCAACAGTTGGTAGAGTACCAACATTGTCTGCAGGTTTCTTTTAGCTAAAAAAAGGTGGGAGGGGGATATTGCTTGGTCCAATATCAGAATTCATAAGTCATTCAAAGCTTCAAAAATCAAAAATGAAACCATGTGGCTATTGTCTGGTGTTGTTGTACCCCACTGTAATTTTTCGTATCGTAGATTAACTGGCCTTGATAATTGATAACATTTTGATAAAATTTTACATTTTTCAAATATAATTTGGTCCCGTCCAGCAAGAAAAATGGTAACAAGTTGAAAGTTTTGGTTAGCTATAAATCTTCTTGCTGCATTCCATTCCTCAAGATATTTTCTCCGACGTATTTTTGAACACGTTATTTTCCCGTTACAAAAAAATAACGTACGTCCAATGAATGTAAACTTAAGCTAATGCGCATGTCAGAATTTTAATTCAAAGGAATTTTATTTTGAAAAATAAATTAATGAAAAATCAAATGATCTAAAATTCCTCTATTAATTTCAGTTACTTGGGAATTGCAAGATATGCAGTATAGGTCATGTGATAACAATCAGTTCTGAATTCACTCCTTCCGATAATTTTAGTAAAACTGGCCTTAAACAGTCGTCATCTGGCATGAAACCTCACAGTGAAACCTAAAAACACTAGTTGTGCTCAGAATAGTATTCATTTGTCAGTCATCAAGGCTTTGTATGGATGTGATGTGGTCTTTTTTGGTAATACAATCTATATTTGAAATGAAAAAAATTCAAGTATTGTCATGCGTATTCGTTTACGACATATCTAAAATGAATATCAGCCTTAATAAGCTAGTTAAGTACATCTTTATGATCGGTTTCACCTCGTGGTATACATAAAAAAGTGTAAAGAATGACCTCCTTTAAAAGCTCACAGATGTGCCTCTATTTCGCTCAACCAGTATTCGTACTCTTGTCTAAATGGATCACCTTTTAAGTCACCTAAAAATGACATTTAATACACTTCAGTAACCTTGTTTTTGATACCCACCCTAACTCTATTGACTCCTCCGATGTGTTTACATGAGACCGTGTGTAGCACTGGTCCTTCACTGCCATCATCAATGTAACTGTCCTCTGAATCACCTACGTAAGTAGTAAAAAGATTTGTAATAGACTGCTGTTGCTCCATTTCACAACTCAGATTTCAAAAACTAATGGTCCGCTGCACATGCTAGGGAAAAAAGAGAGGAAAGGATGGAAAAAAATAGGGGCAGAAGAGAAAATAGCAGTGAAAAATGCCGACAATGGAAGGGTAAAGGTACGGTAAAAGGCAGTAATGGGTCAAGAAAATGGTAGATAAATCTGAAAAAAAGCGGCAGTAAAGGGGAAGAAATGGGAGGAGGAAAAGACAAAAAAGATGGAAAGGGGAAGGGGAAAGGAAGGGAAAAAGCGGCATGCAAGGAAAATTAAAATTAAATGTAGAAAAAAATGGGACGACAAATGGAATGTAAAAGAAGAAAAAACGGTAGGTGACGAGGAGGGCGAAAGAAGTGAAAGAGGAAGAAAGAGAGAACAACACGAGTGGGGGTAAATAATGTCAAGAGCAGGCAAAAGATAACAGGTATCGAAACGAAGGCTACTGATAAGGAAGAGCGTGAAATCAGAAAAGGAGAAAAGGAAATGGGTAGAAAAATGGAGAAGAAAGTAAGAAAAGGAGAGGCGAAAGAAAGAAGAGAACACAGATAGTACCTTAAATATAGTGCTGGCGGCAGTGACAGTGATGTAAACGGGAAACTGATGAGAAAGGAGAGCGGGAAGAGAATAGAGGACGGAGAAAGGAAAGGCGAAAAGTGAATTAAGGAAACTGATGAGGTGGGCGAATAATAAAAAAATGCATATGTGCAGAGAATATTAGGGTTAAAAACTTTTAGCATGGTCTCCTTCGGACTAAAATTTTAAGGGCAAACTCAAAAATAAAATTGGGTCAAACTTTAATTACTTACTGTCATTGTTAATCTTCTCCAAATTTGACATTTTCATTAAAATAAGACTGTTGTGATTGACCTTTTCTGCTTGTGTTCCACCTACCATATAACATGTCATTGGATACTGTAAAAGCAAAAAAAAGAGGAAATGAATCATTTGACACTGAGTGCAGTCAGAGGTAAATCTAAGCGGGGTCCTTCATGAGATTTTAAACTGCATCCGGTGAGGACAATCTGATTCGGAAGATCTAGAGTTCTGGGGAAACTGGAGGGTGCTCACTGGTTTACTTTGATCCGAAGTGATGGCACTTACCAGGGTTCTATGTATGGGTAAAATACTATTAATATCACGTCTCTAAGCCCTGGTTGACCGTCCCACCCTCAATCCTAGTGAAGGTGTCAAAAAAAACCAAAAAACTTTATAGCATTAAAAAAGCTATCTTACAGTTTGCTCTGAGCCAGCACGTAAGAGTATGGCCAATAAAATCAATAAAAAATAATGTCATTAAAGAGGAGCTCAGTAAATCGGAGGATACCCCCGTACCCTCGACAAGCAATCAACAGGGCGCATCAGCAACGCTGGCCGATGAGACCGTACTGAAAAAGCTGATGTGAAATCTTTTAAACATTCCTGTGATCAGGGGAACAGATCAGCAGCCTCGGGCTGCCATGTTCCATGCAAACGAAGGTCCAACTCTTCATTCACAGATAATTAACATCTACACATAAAATACACGCACCATCAGTAGTAACCTAAGCACAAAATGATCACCACCCTCATTAATTAAATGGGGTTGGTTTCTTAGCTTTTCTTGTCAGACGTGCACATGTAATAAAAACTATCAAAAAACTTATGGCAGAATGGCTGTCTTAAGGTCTAAAGGGAAATTGGTCCTTGCTTGTATTAATCTAATATCTATTTCTTACATTATCTCACACTGATGAAGAGGTCCTTTAATTGTACTACAACATCTAAACAATGAGTCTCCAAGCAGAAAACACCTTTCTGTGGTGGATGACTTTAAATGCAAAGTTGGACAAATATCCCAATTATTTTATCAACTTTAGGTAGGAACCCTCTTTGAATACCTAATACCAAAGGTGAACTTCTTCGTCAGTTATGTGCCAAAAGAACTTGAAAATCACCTAAACTACTTTCCAAAAAAATACCTTGAATTTTCTTGGTCTGCACCAGGGTAGGCATGTGCTTTCTTTGACCCCAAAAGACCAAAGCATTTTAGGACTTGACTTAAAATGACTCAAAAGATGAAAATGACACAGAAAACATGCTATACTATACCACAATGGTTGTCAGAAAAAAAAAGCAATCATTTAAGAACAAAATCTGACAAGAATTGCCTCATCCATCTATCGTATAGAAAATGCAAACACCCAGTCTAAGCAGTTCGTCAAAATCGTCAAACTAAAACGTATCAGTACAACCATTGCTGAGATGAACATTCTACCACCTCATGAAATGTAAAATACCATTAAAGAAAGTAAACGCAAAGCTCAAAAATCTAAGCTTGCACATCCAAGCCTTTAAATATAGGGTTTTGTTAACAAAAATGTCTACTAGAATAATTCGCAAAATACTATAGGAAATGATAACATGATAAATTACATGCAAACTCTATTGACGACACAAGCCCAGACCCCATCTCTTCATTTCAACAAGCAAAGTGATACATACATGTTAAAATGTAAGAAGCCTTTGTTTTGTATAGTGTAAAATGTGTACTACGGATTATTGGCACTCTACGTAAGACCTTTGTTTAAAAATCGTATCATAAGATTTATAGTAGACAAATGCTTCAGTGATCAAATTCCCATTCAAGAGTTATTTTGCCTTACTTGGCTGACCTTAATCATATCCGTCATCAAACGCTCAACCAATGAAGTCAACTGAATATGTTTGGCGAATAAATTAAGGGGGGATAAACAAGCCCCCTTCATAAAAATAAACATGAGAATATTCATTCATCGACTACACTTGATCTCGCACCGCATGGTCGCAACTGAAGAGGGCATGAGGGCGATAGGAGTGATAAAGGAGGGCGATAGGAGTGATAAAGGAGGGCCATAGGAGTGATAAAAGAGGACGCTGTTGACCTCTGACGGGAGCAACCGAAAAACGAAGAAGAAGGCTTGATCTCGCACACTTGAATTCTGCAGTACATGATCGAGCTTTGCAGAGGCAGAAACCTCATACTGATAACCAATCTCGTTTAAGGGAAGAGTGTGAATAATGATGAAACCCTGCAATCATCGGCATCAGAACACAACTGAAATTCATTGTAAACTCAAATGCCAGCCGTGTAGCCGTGTAGCCGTGTCAATGTAGTCACATTTTCAAAATTTAACAGGTTAGAGACAATGGCATAGCCAGATCTGCCTTCCACTTTATAAGCTAAAAAACCTGAGCGTGTTTACTTTAATACCCAAATACAAAATTATTCCAAGAAGGTTCGGTCCTAATTGTTATAAAAGGTAGTCGCTGACTGCATGTGACTACTGTTGTACAAAAAAGAACAAAACTTCAACATCACTAGTAGATTTACAAGGAATTTGTAGCTTTCCCCGTGCTTCTGGGCTACAAGCAGCCTGTGTGAAATATATGAAGTTATTTCTCCGTGACCGTTTCTTTATCCCAGACGACTCTTTTAAGAATAAGGCTACTTATTCATGTTAACTTTTAGGCTTTGTGACATAGTAGGTTACTGGGCCATAATGAAAATAAGGTCTTCATGATCTGTATTATGCTACCCCTGCCACCGTTTCTCTAGATTACCGTCCCGCCTGTTTGTTTTGTTCTCTTTGGTTTCTGTTTACTCTTATTTTTTAACTATTTTGGATAACATCATGTATTAGGTGGTTTTTAACATTCACCTTTGAACATTTGTATTTTTTTTGTTAGTGGCGAATAAATACATACATACATAATGACATTTGAAATCCTGTAGCTATTATGCAATTAAATAATAAAATGACATATGTTAACAAATTTGACAAATTACCAAACATCGAGAAATCGTTTGCAGTGGAATGCACTCAGGCTTCATTATGGGGAAATGTATTTTTATACGCATAAAAGTGCAATACAGTGTTTTTTAAAGAAATTACTCAAATTGTTCATGAGTCAAAATTAAAAGCCTAGAAACGTACCTCAGTCCTTCCTTCTCCCAGCTTATCCGGGATGATGTCAAAACTTAAGCAGGGTGCCCCTGTCTGGGCCTATGAAATAAAAAATTTATACACCAAATAGAGCCTTCAATATACTTAAATCATGAGAATATCAACAGATATAAAGATATGCAA
>RDPX01000374.1:68662-111288 GCA_003991215.1 Morbakka virulenta
TGTTCGATTTTCTAGACTTCAACTCTCTTCTCTTCCCTACTTCAGCGAGTGTCTCATCTGAAATCCAGGGAACATGCTTGCGTTTCTTGGTGCTGATGTGTTCTTTTGCGGATTTGAGAATAGCTTCTTTGCCTTCTGACCATAGTTCATCAGGTGTTTTCTCATCCTCTTCCTGGAGGAGTGCTTCAAATCTGTTGGTTATTGACACCAGATATTGGTCACTTAGGCAGTTGTAGTCCAATTTCAATGGTATTCGATTGTTGTTATTGAGTTTTGCCAGCTTCATCTGTAGATTTGCCACTAGTAGCTGGTGATCGGTGTTACAGTCGGCTCCGGGGCGAGTTTTCACGTCCTTGACACTACCTTTCCATTTTTGCTGGATGATGACATAGTCGATTTGGTTTCTTGTTCTCCCATCTGGGGATGACCATGTGTATTGATGTCAGGGATGGTGCTCAAACATTGTGTTTGCAATTACTAAGCTATTTGTGCCACAGAAATCAAGTAATGTACTGCCTCTCTCGTTTCTCTCTCCAAGACCATGTTTATTAGTAAGTACTTCACAAAAATTACTTTTAAAAATTTATAAAGAGAAAAAATTGTCAGATCACGTAAAATATTTTAATTAATTACAGTTACAGTGGTAATCATAAGATAAAAATATCAAAACCATTGTGAAACAAAATACAACTTCCAGTTAATTTTTCGGATTTACCTATTTGCGCGGATTATTATATTCAGTCACACGGTAAAAGTTACATTTAGGTACAGTAAACCAACCGTTTTACGGAATATTACGTAGTAAACGCTGCATAGAGGTATAGTGTACTCAGATGCTGGGGTTGACGATCAAGAATCGCCATTCGCTTGACGGTTGTCTTCAGCCAATGCTGCAAGCCTTCTATTCACTACATTCTTTGCAGTCTTCTAACTCTTTTCTCTTTCGTTTGGATACCAAATATGGTTCATTGATATCACTACATCTCATTAATGTATCAAAATACCGCAGTTGTCTTTTCATGATAATGGAAAGGAGTGTACTGTCACGACTCCCCATTCTTAACACTTTTTGTTTCTTCTTCTCCATGCGCAATTCAATTTAGTAGTTTTCTTACGCACCACACATCAACCAAACTCATCAGTCCCTTTACTAGAAGTCTTTAATATTATAGAGATTTTCCAGTAGTATAGGAGGCTTAGCCTGACATATGCTTCCATCATTCTTATTATGAAAGTCTAACTGACCTAGCGATAAACCGTTTCTTAATCCAATTGTGAATTGAGCAACTGCGATTCTTTACTTGGTTTCATTCTTCCATCCACTACCTTAAATGGCGAAACTGCTCCGAAGATTGAAGCTCTTTATTTTTTTTTTTGTGAAACGTTGCCACTGCACCAAATTCAAACTCAATGTCCAACATCATATTTCTTACATAGCTTACAAACCTTCGTAAAACAATGATGAATCCTTTAACAAAATGGGCATATCCAGAGATCTTGAGAGCAACAATATTTTAGGAACAACACTGGGTTAGTTGCTCTGATACCTTCTACAGGTCTAAACTAGTTCTAGCAGGGCCTGAAAGGCAATAGCCATGCTGCCACACTAAATAAGTTTCAGGAATATCACAAAAGTATAATACCAACTATATAATACGTAGCTCTTTTTATGCCTACACTACCACAAAAACGGAATGCATATCAAGAAGGAATGATTGCTAACTCAGGATGTCACTAGACTACTGAACCAACAGAAACAGTATTGTGATGATGATTATTGTTGTTTTACAACTTTCAAGAGTTAATCGACCACCAGCATGTTGTAAACTAATTGCTGCTGATTCATCTAATGTTACGTAACTGGTCAAAGCCTAACCTAGAGTTAGGACCCAGTTTATCTTCTAGAATGAGTTACCAAACAGATTAGGTCACTAGTTCAAACCACCAATGTGCATTACTATTAATCTGTTCCCAGCCCAACAACTAAAAACTTTCAAAAAAATGTTTGGGTCTGTGTGTGTGTGTGTGTGTGTGTGTGTGTTGGGAGGGTTGGTGTGTGTGTGTTGGGAGGGTTGGTGTGTGTGTGCTGGGTGGGAATGTGTGTTGGGCAGGAATGTGTGTTGGGAGGGCATGTGTGTGTTGGAAGGGCATGTGTACTGGGAGGGCACGTGCGTGCTGGGGGGGGGCATGTGTGTCCTGGGAGGGGATATGTCTGCTGGGAGGTGGTGTTGAGTGGGGGCATGTATTAGAGGGTGGATGTATGAGTGAAGGTAAGCTTCATCACAAATAGCCCTAGAGTTAACGTTTGTTTTGTCAGTTAATGTCTTTATTGGTCAATAAACTGCAATATCTCATTGACTGTATGCAAACCATGGTTTTCAGAGAACTCAATTCCTCAAACTTTGTTATTTTCCATACTTGAATATAAAAAATATATCAACTCATTGGTGTTTGCACCTGCTTTAATACGGTTGGCAGTGCTCCAACATCAGAGAAGAACTGTCAAGACACTTTGTGTACACTTAAGACCCTTGTTGATTGTTGAATATTTTTCCCCTCAGTGAACATGTTATCGATCTGTCCAGGATCTTTAAGCAGTTTTCTCTTTTCACTTGCAATGGCATTTTCACCTTTATTTTTTGTCCTCTGTGTAACATCCTTCATGTACAACTAAACTTATCAATGCCCCATGCCCTTTTGACACTTTTCATCTGTTGTTTCTTTTCTTTTCTCACATCTGAGAACCTTATGTAAAGATTATAAAATTTCTTTCTTCAAATCAAGAATTCAAATGTCATGGAAATAAGCTATTGTTACTACCTTCCAAAAACAAAAAATACTGGTTAAAAATGAAATTTAAGAATAAAATGTGAAATAAGCAAAATAGAAAAACAGTAAGAACATTTCTGAGTCATGTCTGATACTACAGATTCGCCTAATCATTGCCCTATCATTACGCTGCATGCGCAATAAGTCATTCTTGGTCATGGGCCATGTTTCGCTGCCATACAACATGNTTGTTTCTTTTCTTTTCTCACATCTGAGAACCTTATGTAAAGATTATAAAATTTCTTTCTTCAAATCAAGAATTCAAATGTCATGGAAATAAGCTATTGTTACTACCTTCCAAAAACAAAAAATACTGGTTAAAAATGAAATTTAAGAATAAAATGTGAAATAAGCAAAATAGAAAAACAGTAAGAACATTTCTGAGTCATGTCTGATACTACAGATTCGCCTAATCATTGCCCTATCATTACGCTGCATGCGCAATAAGTCATTCTTGGTCATGGGCCATGTTTCGCTGCCATACAACATGACACTACGTATACAAGCATTGTATACTTTTCCACGTGTCCTCAGTATATGGCTATTAAGGCTACATGCTCTAGCAAAGCGACTATTGGTACTCATTCTTAGCCAAATCACTTTTGCCTCTATACCTTTCACTTGTGTGTGCCAAAGCATTCTTTAACTTCTCTTTGTAGTGGGGAGTTAGTATTCATAGTCAATAGTACAGTGGAACCTCTCTAATCAGGAACCCAAGAAATCGGGCAACCCGGTGAATTGGGAAAACCGGAAAATCGGGATGAAATCCCAGGGAACTGAATTTTTTTCTATATGTTTTACCTCGCCAATCGGGACAAACAACCCGGATAATCGGGGCGATTTTGTCCCAGGTTGCTATCTATTTTGACATTTTAAAAGCTATCTTCTCAAATTTCCCACGCAAGTAAAGAGTGTCACAAGCAATGCAATTAAACACATTTGCCGTTACAAGCGTGGGAGACGTCATCATTGTAGTCTCCTATGAAGGAGTGAAACAATAAACAGTCCTTTTCAGAAGTATCCCTCATAACAGTCCTTTTCAGGGCTACCCTACAGGGATTGCCTTGACGTGGAAGAAGGGCTTAAGTACTCCAAACCATGGAGGAAAACCGAAATCCCTACCGACCACAGAAATCGGGAAACCCGGATAATCAAGACGATTTTGACGGCGACAGAGGTTTCCTGATTAGAGAGGTTCCACTGTATTCATAATATATGCCTATAGAAAGCTACTATAGTTGTCAAATTTGCATGTACATTGGAGTGAAATTTTTAGTTTCTATGAAATATATTGATATAATTTTACCATGCAAGAATGTAAGCACTGTTACAAATATGTCATAAAATGCAAGATACAAACATTGTTACCAAAAATGCTACATCATATGCAATGAATCCTATTATTGCTAAAAATATGCTAATCAATTAAAAGAAAGCAACATTGTTTTGAAATATCCTTCAATGTCCAACCAAAGCTGGTGTTATGATACAATATAACTGTGTGAAAAACATACTTCATGATACATGTCATAAGCAGTTTGGTCAAATGTAAGCTCTTCATCATCTTCAATTGGGTCTCCAGGTAGATAAACCTACACAAAAAAAATATGAGGTTGATTACAAATTAAAAATGTATTCAAAATAACTACAATGCGACATGTATAAGAACTGTACAACAGCTGTACAATGTCTGGTCAAGACAACTGGCTTCTTCCAGGTAGATGTGGGTTTACACCAGGGTTCAGCCCTGAGTCTATTCCTTTTTGCTATGATCATAGACAACCTGACAGCTGGGGTGATGAGAGAGGTGCCATGGAAAATGATGTTTGTGGATGACATTGTACTGTGCTGTGAGACCAAAGACGAGGCATGACTAGAGCTCAAAAAATGGAGAAGTGCATTGGAGAAGTGGGGTCTACAAGTGAGCAGGTCGAAGACAGAATATCTGTGGAGATGCAGATTACTGGTGAGACTACTGGTGGCTCTGACCGAGAAATAAACAAAAGAGCTGGAATAGCTGGAAGATAGTCAATGGGGTCCTGTGTATATATGAAACACCAAATCGTTGTATTGTGGAAGCAGCAACATTACATGTTTCTTTTGGTGACAATTGTCTGATTCAGTAGACAGCTGGCACATTTTTATGTCCATTTGACCTTAAAACCTAGAAAGTACCGTAATTGTAAGCTAAGTGTGAGAATCTAAAAATGTTGCCCAACCCATGCTCAGTTACCATAAATATTGGAATTTTTCTCCTGAGTCTTCAGTGATGTTTGGAGTTGGGTATTGTAAGACGTTTGAGATATCTCCCAACGAAACAAGGCTTCGTCTGACAGAGGGAGAATCTGTTAGTTGTTCCCATTTTATTTTGGAGATAATTTGTTTATAATAAATTTGCACGAGAAATCCTTGGATCTCTGTCATTCCTATGTGGCTGCAAGTTTGTCCTGTTACACAGTGACCCCATATAAAAATGGGAAAAGCTGCAGAAGAAGAAGAAAAAGAAGAAGAAGATGATGAAAAAGTACCTGCATCTTTCAGAATCAGTTGGGGGTATTTAGCACCACTTTTCCCCAGTAATCATTTTGCAAAATTAAATTTCAGTTGTTTTTTTCACATTTTCCATACACTATTTTTTTTAAATATAAAACCTGGGTCTTTACAACAGCTTGCTTCCCCAAGTCTGTTCTTGTGTTCAGGCAATTCATCATGAATAATAAAAAAAACATGAAACTAACGTCAGTTTTCTTTACTAAGTTTGTCAATCAATATTTCATGTGATCTTCATTTAAACTACACATGCAATGCCAAAGGATCTCGGTCAACCTTTTATTCATCTTCTATTTACCTTTTGGTTGTCCTAGCTTTTTCTGTGTCCCTCTCTTTTTTGCTCTAGGTTCAAAAGGCCTCACTGTTTAGTACAATAATTTCAGTGCAATAGAATTAATTTTCTTACAAGGTTACTGCTACAATTCTTTTATTCTTTGTTGTAAACAAATTTCTTCAGGTGCTTGAACCATGTTTAAGGCAACCTATTATTTGTTAGCTTGACACAAATTCCAGAACAAAATTTTTGTGTTTTGGGATTTCACACTTGTTGACAAAGTAAAAAGCCAGAAAATATTGTGACCATAGGTTCTTTTTAATTCCATGGACAAATTGTGCACAAAAGCAGTAGCAACCAAGGCTTGTNATAGAATTAATTTTCTTACAAGGTTACTGCTACAATTCTTTTATTCTTTGTTGTAAACAAATTTCTTCAGGTGCTTGAACCATGTTTAAGGCAACCTATTATTTGTTAGCTTGACACAAATTCCAGAACAAAATTTTTGTGTTTTGGGATTTCACACTTGTTGACAAAGTAAAAAGCCAGAAAATATTGTGACCATAGGTTCTTTTTAATTCCATGGACAAGGAAAATGAAAAGATGTCTGGTTATCTTCAAAATTTAAATTGTGCACAAAAGCAGTAGCAACAAAGGCTTGTAGATCTAGGAAGCTAAGTCCTTCGACTGGCAAATACCAAGAGGTGATTGTATTTATAACCTGTGCTTCTCATCAGGGTGCAAGATAAACTCGTGATGGCCTGATATCCTAAGCCAATGAGAAAGCCACAGACAGCATCTTACAATCCCTAAATTGGCCTCATTGATACATATTGTTACAATAAAATTACTAGTGAAAACTGCCACACATCACATGGTTCTAGATGTCTTAAAACAAACATGGTCAGCTGTAATAGCAGCTGTCTGTGGTTACAATATTGATGTCAGAATTTTATTGGTCAACTGAATCTTTCCAAATGTACATAAAGCTCAACAGAAAGTCAAAATCAATCAAAACCTCATTTATCATAATTTCTATTTCACAAGGAATTCAAAAGCACATCATAATTTCAACAAAAAAATTGTTGTTGGTATTCTACATCAATTTGAAGCAAATTCATTTATCAAAATTAAATTTTTCTTTTTTGTGTGGCTTCATGGGGACTGATAGCCTTGAACTTGTGGATTTCATTCCATGCTTAAGATCTGTACACAGTGATAACATATGTGTTCAATGGCACCTGTGAATGGTGTTGGTAATTGCTTCTCTATTACTGTTCTAGCCTCGAATCTCTTTCTTTTCTTGCACAAAGTATAAGATACAAAGTAAGTAGGAAAAACTCATCAGCACAAGCCATTCAAAAACCATGGCAAATTATAAATAGTTAACTAAGAATTAAGAACTTGCAACAGAAGAAGCTCAAGTTAAAAAATATACAAGTCAAAAATATTAGCAATTTTTCCTCTATTCTAAACAAAATCCATGGAATGGAATTATTAGGCTGAGTATGCATATACAAATGAAGTGGCAGTGTTAATAAAGCTACATAAAATGAATAAAAATATTCAAGAACCTGACAATTTTTTACTTTATGGACTCAGTTGAAGCCATGAATGCTGGAGTTTTAATCATTTTGTGAGTCACAAGTTTTCTGACCTATGTTTCAGAGGCATGAACAGGTGAAAGTCTGACGGTGCCAGATCAGAGCTTGTCGGAGGTTGAGGCAGCACCATCCACCTGAACTTTATCACATATTCTGTGGTCTTTAAGGATATGCAAGCTCATATTGCCATGTTGAAGATAGAGTATTGCCCTCTTCTTTGGCATATTCGGGCAATCCTGGCCTTAGATGAGCTGTGGCTTAATGGTTAGTGCAACTGCACTGTAACCAACAATTCTGGGTTTGATTCCCCAAGTGGGTGACTTTGGAACTTCACAAAAGAAAAAGCCATTGGTTGGCATCCGGAAGGGAATCCGGCCAAGAAATTCCTCACATGCCAAATCCAAGTACCTGTGAAGGGCACCGTCTGAGCCCCAGTTACTGAGGGAAAATGACATAAAAACAAAAAAAAAAGTTTCAGGGGATACTCCTTGCATCGTCAAATTTTCATTTTAACAAGAGTTGTGTTGTTTCAAAGTGATTTTAAAGAGTGGCACAACAAAAATCATGTTTATTGTTTCTTTTTTTCTCTTGTGCTGGAACCCATATTTCTGTAAAAATGTAAGATATAATATGGATGTATGTGATTGCTGTGCAGGAATGAATGAACTACTTCTTCAGTTTTTCTTGTTTTGCATTGTTTTTCCTTTCTAGCTAAACTGAGAGCTCTTCCAGGTAATAAATAGTAAAAAAATCACTTGAAATTACTTTAAAATACAAAACATATATGTGTACAAATACATCAGACTGATTAATTGTAAAAAGCATGTCAATATTTATAAAAAGATGGTTATTAGATAGACTAGAACCTTCTTAATTGTAGTGAAGGTCTAATAAAATATGTGTATAGCTAAGAGAGAGTGTGTGTGATGGAGGACAAAGATTTCAAGAGTTCAGTAATTTTAGTAAATCAAGCCAGCCAGTTCAATTAATACAACCAAATTTCTGTCTTTCATTAAACCCTGGTAAAAAATAAAGTAAGTATAGCATATAATTTTTGTGGATCATGAAAAGGAACTGATATAAAACATTTTTCTAGCCTTTTTTGTGACAGTTTTTCATGTTACATAAAAATTCTCTATTTGCAAATTTTTACATTGATAAATGATCGGGTCCTTGTCTAAATAAAGGGATTTTTCAAAATGCTTTTACAATTTCTTTATCTAGAAAAAAACAAGCTATATTTATATACCTCATCTTTTTCTTCGGGTTCTTTCTCATCCTCCCCTCCCTCTTCATTTGCTAAAAAAAAACAAATTTCATTACATGTAAATATTACTAAGGTAAGTATTCTGTTTCAGTTGTTTGCAAAACTGTATCTTAAAAATAATGACAAAATAACTCTAAGTAAATCTCTCTGAAATAGGAAAATTGGACTCCCCGCAGCTATGCTTGTCTCCGCCAAACTTGCAATATTTCAGTTCTTGAAAGGGGCGAATGTGATACCTTGTTCTTTAGCAATGGTAGTTTGTGGTTTGACAACTTGATGCCAACCTTGTGGTAAAATAAGAAATATCTTGAAAAAGGAGGTTGAGGATCAAAGACAATTTTCACATGGCTAACAGGAAAAGAGATGCTCTACAAAGCAAAGTCTACAGGTCAGGGCTGATAACTGTGACAGAGGTTGTTAAAAATCATTATCATTATGAAAATGGAATTTTGTCTTCAATTTGTGGTTTAAACATTGAAACTCAGAATGCAAATTTAATGTGTGGGCTTCATGGAAGCTTAAAATGCCTTGGTCAAATTCCAATACTACTACTACATAAACATTGTATGTTGTCCATACTTCCTTTAATCAATGTAACTGTATACAAAACTCCCCTTAAAAATAGAAATGGTGTTTGCTTCAGTAAAACAATGGGCATTTGGACTGTTAATGATGTTATGTAGTGAAGACAATTCTGTTGGTTTGGCCATAATCACAAAGTAAAACCTTAATAAAGCCAGCTACTCAAATAAGATGCAACAAGAAAACAAATGCATTCCTGAGATGATTTTTCTAGAAGCATTTTGTGATTTAAGGAAGAAGTTAAACTTTATGTTTAACATATAAACAGATGAGGTATAACATTCTACCATAGAGGCTAATAAACTTTGAGTAGCTAAATATTGGGTAAAGTCTAATAAGTGCAGTCAAGATGTGTAACCAGTGGGGTAGTGATTGCAAGACTTTGAAGCTGAAATTACAACAATTAACAATGACACACTCTTGCACCCAAAAGATTTGTACAAGAAAGATCAAATTCTTTAGCACAATTAAAGGTGTCCATAAACCAATACAGATAAATTTGTTATTAAAAAGGCAACTACAGGTAGATTCAACAAAACATGTTACACTACACCATTAAAACAATGTTAAAGAACTGCAACAACAAAAATGAAATAATGGGCTTATTAAACATAAAGGGCTCTCCATTCAAAGCACCCATAGTTTCTGGTAAAAAATTCAATGTTATTATGTAATTTGCTAATATCCACTCTGCGTAGCTATGATAAATTACCAGCTTGCAACACAGCCAAGTAAATGGTTAGAGGAGCCGTGGCTTAATGGTTAGTGCAACTGCACAGTAACCAAGAGTTCCGGGTTTGATTCCCCGAGCTGGCAAGGAGAATTTGGAACTTCACAAAGAAAAGTCATTGGTTGGCGTCAGGAAAAGCATCCAGCCAAGAAATTCCTCACTGCCAAATCCAAGTCCCTCTCAAGGGTACCATCTGAGACCAAATTGCTGGGGAAAAATGACGTTAAAATTTAAAAAAAAACAAAAATAAATTTAAAAAAACCAAACACATCCAAGGAAATCATAAAAGGGGGAGTCATACTTTTGTTGTAAAATTTCCACTAGATATCTTGTGTACCCATGGTCATAAAATAGATCTTGTTTTAGTTCATTCCAAGAAAAGGAATAACAGTAAGCACAACTGTTACAAGGTTCTCTGCTTGTACATAGGTCCTCTGCAGATATCTCCATGAAAAATGAAGAAACCAAGTTTTTTTCATTCTTGGCAGAACAGAGTTCTCAAATAGCAGCAACTAACCACCTCACTTCTTTAGTCAAGATTTTTTCCCAGATTTAAAAATTGCTTGATCTTATTTGTTTTTTAAACTTTGAATGGAGTTATGTACCTTGATTTATAGCAACAGAAGTAATAAAGGTACCTGTATCTAGTTGTAGACCTATGGAATTTATGACCAAAATCCTAAAAAAGTAACCCTGTTACTATATGAATTTATGGTGTAAGTCAATACAAAATGGTTAAGTAACAATATTACTACATAAATGTCTTGACAAGTTCTTTTTACCTCAGCTGGTACTTTTAGTTTTGTGGATTTGGAACACCTTGGGGTCATCAAACCCAAATGTAACATTATATATTTAGAAATAGCATGAGATATATTTAAATTTGTAAGCTACCAATGAAGTGTGCACTGTCACTCAAGCAGAGTCTTTGAGTGAAAGACAAATGTGATAACCAATGTTATGAAAGTTACGTCAATAATATAAGTATGCACGTCATGTGATAATACTAAGCCTTATGGTCTAGAATGCAACTGATAGTAATTCAAGTCTGGGCCAATTTCAATAAGATGTCTATATATTTATGTAATTACTGTTCTCAGGGTAAAATTAATTAATAATAAGCGATGGTGAATGAGATCACAAATATATAAATTTGAAGGGCAGTACATCATAACCAACAGTCTGGTCGGTTTATTTATGCACAGATACCAAAGCTGCCAGAGGGAAGGATCACATATTGAGTCAGAAGTGTCTTGAAGCAATCTACCTTTTGGCAACTGCATTGATTTAGTGCATGGTCAATACATCTTTGAAAGTTGGGTGAACATATCTTTATCAAAATACAATAAGGAAGAACAAATTATTTTTATGGATTTCCATGTCACACTGTTTACCATAAAACTGGGTTGAGTATAAAAGCATTTTCTGGTTATAATACTCAGGATTTTGACAGGAAAATTACTAGCTCCTCTCTCTTTCAGTTGCATCATTATGTGATCAAGAATATTGTAAATTTCATCCTGTCCACTGGCATGAACTCTTTACATGCACTAGCAAACTTTGTATCTGTATTTGTCCCAGAAATTCTACTCTTTGTTCTCAGAACTTAGCGGAAAAGTATAATACACAAAGCCTGACTCATTTGATGACTGCCTGAGCTAATTTGCAATAAGATGCTGGTTGTATACCCAAATTTTATCCAAGGTGCACTACCAAGCCTGAATTACCTGAAATTATTACTCCAGTGAAATTAAGACGATCATTTACTTGACCTACGGTGTTTGAAACGTAATTTTTTAGTCGATTTATACAAGAATTGTAAGCCAAAACCAAGAGAAATTATATTTCTATGGACGTGAAAGAAATCCAATGTTGTGTACGTTGGCTTATTCAGTCGTGGTCACAACGTTGCCCTTGATATAGGCTCATGGAGTTAATCCACTTAGGTCAAAGGAAGTTACTTTAACATGCAAACATAGTTTGATTAATACACAGGCAGAACAGAAACCATTAAGTTTCTTCACTTAACTGTTAACTGATCACAAAAAGTTAACTTGGTGTCAACGACTGCACCTTTCTGGGGCTTAACGTTATCACGATTGCTTAATTTTTCAGATCATGAAGACATCATTTAGAATCAATATGATATATTTTATCAATCCAATTCTAAGCTTTCGTAAAACCAGATTTTTAAGGGTCTACGGCCTATTAAATGTGTTAAAACATGATAACTCCACATGTGTTGTAAAAGATCAACAATTATTAAGATGAGACACAACAGTTAGAAATGATGAAAATACTGATGCAAAGACATAAAATGGCAAACTGAAGCATTGTTTATTCATGAAGAAAACAGCTGGAAAATGCAATACTGTGTAATTTTAAGTTGTAACGAGTTGAATAACAGAAATCTAACTGTGTTTTCTTACTCTCCATCTCTTGGTCCATTTCCGCCATTATTACATGTGATCACTGAGTTGTAAAGAAAGACTGGATTGAGCAACCAATTGTTTTGACAGCTTTTCACTTGATTCCGCGGGAATTTGAATGCGGCATAAGTGACTTCGCAGAATGCGGCGTTGGCGATATTGCAGAATGCAGAGTTGATGACTTCGCAGAATGTGGCGTTGGCGAGTTCTCAGAATGCTGCGTTGGCAACTTCGCAGAATGGGGCATTAGTGACTTCGCAGAATGTGGCGTTGGTGACTTTGCAGAATGTGGCATAATTGACTTTTCAGAATGCGGCGTTGGTGACTTTGCAGAATGCCGAGTTTTTGACTCCGCAGAATGCGGCATTGGTGACTTCGCAGAATGCAGAGTTGGTGACTTCGCAGAATGCGGCATTGGTGACTTCGCACAATGCGGCATTGGTGACTTCACAGAATGCGGCATTATTGACTTTGCAGAACACATCATTCGTGACTTCGCCGAATGTGGCATTAGTGACTTCTCAGAATGCGGCGTTGGCGACTTCGCAGAATGCGGCATTGGTGACTTCACAGAATGCGGCATTAATGACTTCTCAGAATGTGGCATCAGTGACTTCTCAGAATGCTGCGTTGGTGACTTCGCAGAATGCAGAGTTGGTGACTTCGCAGAACGCGGCAACAAGAACTAAACCTACCGCGATTCTTCAACTTGCAAAAAAAATTTTGACATCCAGGAATTCCATTTGTCACCGGTACCTGAAATTTCATGACGAAACTTCACCATATGATAAAAAGCAATAACATTTCACTACGAACAAAGGTGAAGCTGATAGAAACACTGGTATTTCCTGGAGCACAACATGGGTGTGAAAGTTGGCCAGTGAAAAAGTAAGACAGAAAACTGATTGATGCTTTTGAACTCTGGTGCTGGAGAAAGGTTCTGAAAATACCATGGACTCGCAAAGAAAGCAATTAATCTGTCATTGCCAAGATCTCTCCAAAAACATCATTGGAGCCTATCATTGTTAAACAGATCCTATCATATTTTGGCCACGTCATGAGAAGGGATGTCAACCATCATGCTAGGCAAGTGTGAGGGGATATGGAGAAGAGGAAGACAACGGCAGAGATGTTCGGATGGTTGTTGCAGAGGACTCTGGGATATCTTTGTCCAAGATGAAGGAGGGGAAGGCAGAGGTTGAGATGGCGAGATACTATCAGGAGAGACATGGAGAAGAAAGGAGTGAGAGATGAACAGACAATGGAAAGACTACTGTGGAGAAGGAAGATTCGTGCTGCAGACCCCTGATCTTTGGGAACCTGCAAAGAAGAAGAAGAAGGAGGCCGTCAGNGGGATGTCAACCAGCATGCTAGGCAAGTGTGAGGGGATATGGAGAAGAGGAAGACAACGGCAGAGATGTTCGGATGGTTGTTGCAGAGGACTCTGGGATATCTTTGTCCAAGATGAAGGAGGGGAAGGCAGAGGTTGAGATGGCGAGATACTATCAGGAGAGACATGGAGAAGAAAGGAGTGAGAGATGAACAGACAATGGAAAGACTACTGTGGAGAAGGAAGATTCGTGCTGCAGACCCCTGATCTTTGGGAACCTGCAAAGAAGAAGAAGAAGGAGGCCGTCAGAGACAGGATTGGCTGCAGACGACTGATATATGATGTCATCAAGAGTCGGAAACGACTTGATGGAAGATAATAGTAAGAAAAATAAACCTGAAATTTTTGTTGTCTTTTTGCGTTGTGCGTGAGCTATGAAAAATATTGGTCATAGAAAGTTTGGCATTTTCTTTGCTTTTCATTGCTTTACTCGAAATAAGTAATAAAAATACATTTTCACACTTCCATTGACCTGAATTTTGAACATTTGGCCATGTTTTACTGCAGTGACTTATCATAACTTTTTTTACTGAATTGAAAACGTTGACACAAAATGTCACTGTGGTTTATCGGAATGTTTATTGCTCCAAGCCTGTATCTCTACCTGAGCTCTCACTAATACGAATTTGAAGTGGTAATAGTGAAAGCTAGGGCATATATCCGCCAGTTCTACAGCAGGCAAAACGGACTGATTAAGACTTTTCTACTTTGCCGGCTTTGTCAGAAATTTTCGACCTTAATTTTCTCTATATTGAATATTCTCATAAAAATATGGAGGTTAACTCTCTTCTTACTGAAGAAAGTGAATAATTCTATTTGGTTCCAATAAAAATCCCTTTGAGGTAACAGTTTTATTTTACGAAAAAATTAAATTTGAATCATAACAATATATTTATTTTTGTTTTGACTGATATAGTCAAAAACAGTCGTGACGAGACTGAAAGGCAAAGCTGTTCTTGTTGAGAGACAAAATCAAATATGATACTGAGTGAATCACAACCCAAAAGCTAGAGGGTGAGTTCAGAAATCTATTTATTTCTGTATCTACATATTAATCTTCAGTTTTATAAGTAACATTTTCTTGCCAGTGAATTTTTTTTTGAATGATGGCAAAGTGGACCAAACACTAATGTCGCACTTGCTTTCAAGAATTTAACGAAGACTACAGAACAAAGTACAACGAGAAACGTCATAAAGGCAACCTGGAGGAGAAGAAGCATGATTTTTTTCGAAATGCAGCAGCCACCACATGTCCATTTCATTTAAAAAAAGTTTTTTACCTACATAATTGAGTCAATTTTTAAAAGTGTGTCCTTTCCAACTCGTTCTGTCACTTTTCTCCCATTCCCTGGAAAGGAAAAGCTACAACGAAGCTACAACGAAGAGGCTGAGTATTTTTGTGCCAAAGCCTTTATGACCAGAAATCGAAACCAATTTGAAATTAATCCAATTACATCAACAGCTTTAGTGTCACACGCTGCAGCTTATAAGTAAAATACAGATGAGAGCTCTTGATTCCCAACACCTTCTTTTCCTTTGCCAAGATTCCTTTTGCGTCCAGGAAAAATTTTTCGAAAGAGTGAAGTACCCCACAAGAGAAATAAGAGAAAAGAAAGAACTGCGCACATGATCTATATTTACTCTACATATCTTATTTCCAACAATTTTTGCGCGCTTTTCATTTGATTCAAATTCATTTAAAGAGTATACTTTTTCGTGCAAGCTAGGAGAGGATAATTTGAGTCAAGGCTTTGAAACACATCAATACCAAAGTAATGGCAAACTTATTTTGTTATGAGTCACAATGTTATGTTTAAGAGGTTTACAAGTTGAAAACTTCTGAGAATTTTCAGGCTTAGTTTAGGAACAACGATTAGAACAATAGAAACCCCACCCTGGAAAATCAACATTCATCATATCAATGTTAAGGAAAACTCTCTTTCCAAGCGCTGGACAGAAGGATGGAGGAAGGCTAGAAGTAATGTCATTGTAAGTACCGTCATCACCGAGGCCAGTGGGTCATCTATGGTAGCCAAGGCTTGATATGGTCTTTTTGAGAAAGTATACATGTTCTTTTCTTGGTCTCATAAGGAAAACGATGCGCTTTTTTATCCATTTTTATTATATTTAATCTGGAAGTGGGAGGCGGGGGAGATTTAGTTTACATACAAATTATTATGACTACGTTCAGCAGGATGAATGACACCAGACGAAGTGCAAATAAGACTTAAAATTGAAGAAGACTTCTAAGAAATCAGGTTGATAATTTTATTAGCGTGTTTAATATAATGACAAATGATAACTTTGATTTCGTAATTGATGGATAATGGAGTCATTGAGAGTAAATTTGGAAAACAAGGAAGATCTTACTAATTATCCTTTAAGGTTTATGCTCCTTTTAAAGGAGAAGTAAGGACCTTGAGGATAAATATCCTTTAATATAGAGTGATCTAATGTCATTTTGTCATAACTTGATTGAACGATATTTTTGATCCCCATATATTTCCTGTGCTAATTTACCCATATATTGTATGCAGTTTTAAACAATATTTTTTGTTTTTCTACGGCTCCAAAAATGTGGATCTTGCGAGTAAAAAAATTTGTTTGACGGATTTGAGAAGATATTTCGGACTGTCTTCAGTGGTCTGCCACATGGGCGCATATCTCTCCGATTGGTGTAAAGGATGACTTGGGGAATGACTTTACGAGAAATGGGTTGTGATATGAAGACCAATAAAGAAATTGATAGACATTGGTCGGCTTAACGTATTGATCCGTTGTTCTTATAGATTTTTAAATTTTAACCGTAGGGTCCAGAAAATAAACATGATGATCGGAATAAATATATACATATGATATATATATATATATATATATATACAATACACAATATATATACAAGATATATATATCATCTATTTATAATTAAATATATATATATATATATACATATACATGCATATATTTCAATCACAAGTTAATAAATATTCGGATTTGTTTCTTTGATATATATATATATATATATATATATACCAGACAAGATTAATGGTTCAAGCGTAGACATTACTCTGAAAACGCTGCAATCAGCTTATTTCTCAGTTGAAAATAGATGGTTATTGATCTCGTGCATATTTTTGGAAATATAAAGTTGACTGGAATCAAATATATACTACGATAAAGCAATATCTGTCTTGCTAAGTTGAATTTCAATTGAAAAGATGCCTGGCACAATCAAAAGGTGGTGGGCTCCTCCCGAATTTCTGACCTTCACCCTTAAAAGCAGACTGACAAAAAAAGAAAGCAACATGTGTACAAAATCACAATATTTCCACTTTTGGTATACAAATTTTAGCTAATTAAGGAAAGTATAAAAAAACATGGTACCACTCGATAATTTCTATTGAAAATTCTATCCGTTAAATCAAAGCCCTTACATTGGATATTAAAGCGTTCTATTAAAACATGGCTGCAAACTAACCTTTAAATTATGTGTACAGGTATGGACCTAACATATAAAATGCAGAGAGTACATATATCTCCGAGTATCTCACTTCGTAAATAACACGGACAGTGTCTGATAGCAAACATAAAATTCAATTTAATAGAACTGTAGTGTTTTCCAATAACAATGCGCACTAGTATTTCCAAACGCGTGTTCTGTTTGACAAATTTATACTCAGGCCTTTTTCTGCCGATTGTACAAGTGATATTTCCAGAGACATGTGTTTTCTCTTTCTGTACTAATTTCACAGCTAGCATAGTAGAAAACTGAAATCCAATCAGACAATTATACAGCACGTATTCAATTCTAAGCTAACAGGACAAACAAAGGACACATTTAGAAAAAATAGGAATTTCCCCAGGAAATAGAACAGGTTATGAAAATAAACAAATTTAAAGCTGGTTGCATCTTCAAATGGGTTTTGAAATTCCGCTACATTCTGCACAGGCTCTTGAAATGCAAAAGGTCTTTGAGTTCAACAGGGGCTCAAGATATTAACTAATCACTCGACCAATTTTGTACTTTGATAGCCAAATGACACGTCGAATTACCATTCTTGTTTGATGTGCTAGTCAATCGTTATGGAATAGCTATAGTGTGAACAAACGCCCCGAATTTATTTTTTTTCGTTTAAGTTTTGGATCTCTGCCAGACATGTTGATTCACTGTTTACGAAGTATGAACAGAAGGAATCAATTGAAAGGGCCTAATATAAACATGCTTCTGGTATTAAGATAGCATCCACGAGAAAGCTGTTGTTTATTTCCTAATCATTCTTGCCTTATTAAACTTCCTCTTATTCGGTTTTGCAAAGAGTACAAGCAAATGGGTATTTTACTTACACAAGTAATTTAATGAGAAACACATTGCAGGAATCTCAAATATTTGTTTGTTGACAGAAACTATCAAAAAATGACAGGGAAAGACTTCAGTCAAGCAAAATTATTAATTGCAAAATCTTTATAATAGAGCCTTTAGCAACAAAAAGCATTTTTATTTTTTGGATACCAATGTGCTTCCTCCTGTTGTGCATTTTATGATTGTTCTTATCCTTTTAGATTAAACCATTGGCTCTGAAATTGATAAGAAAGATTGCAATTGCCATTATAATACAGTGAAGAAATAAACTATAAAAATATAACTGCACTTAAAAGCAGTCTTGAAGCGTTACCAAGGCATACGTGTATCATGTGTACAAAAAACCAAAGTTGATTTACTAGAGTATAATTTCGGATTTTAAAAAATCGCCTCAAGGAAAAAGGTATCATTGCACTAGAACATTTTTGGAAAAAGGGAAGATGACTGTACAAGGCAACTTTGAACAATCATTCCGATATGTTTAATCCCAATCAGTTCGGTTATCTAGTTATCATCCCATTATCATCTCATCAACATTTCAGTCATTGTAAGCATTATCAACACTGTACCAAAATGTGTTTTAAAAAGCAAAATATTAAAGAACTTTATTTACTCTATGTTTAATATTACTCAGCCACCATATCGCTCAGATTAACCTCTTCTTCTACCCGGTCTTCGTTAAAAGGATCATCCTGGTAATCATTATTTCGCTTGTATGTATGACTACGTGCAACCATTGCTTCAACTAAACCGTCTTCAAACTCTCCTCCCATTGCAGTTTTTCTCGAGTCCTTTAACTGATCTTGTTTGGGTTTTTTCCCTTTATCCGACTTCTCATGATTATCCTTCTTTTCTATTCCTGGAGGCTTTCCTTCAATAGCTTCAGCTATTTTCTTTTGACCATTTGATTTATGGTGTTTCTTATTATCATCAGAAGGAGCCTGTTTAAACATACTTCCTTGCTTCCCAGAGTTCATACCACCTTTTGCCGTAGGCGAAACATTGGTTGCTTCAGCAATTTTCTTTCCTTTCTTTTTAGTGTCAGAGGAATCCTCTTCACTTGGCTCTTCTTCTTCTTCTGCCTCTACGTCATCTTCATTGTCCAGTTCTTCTAATGGCGTATCACTGTCTTCATAGTATTCACGTTCTGGTTCATCTTCTTCATTGTCCTCCTCCATGTCAGTATCGAACTCATCATCCATGCTGCGAGACTCATTTTCTTCGTCCGAAGGATTACCGATTACTGCACCGTAGGCTTCATCTTCATCAGCATCATTTGGGTTGTCTTCGATAACTTCAGTCTTATGTGGAGCACTTTGGGGTTTTTCTATGAATGAAAATTGATACACAAAATGTGAAATTATGGCTAATTATTGTCCATTTTGGAAGGCAGATGTGATGTCTTAATTTCTTTAAAACTAAGCGTCATACAATTACTGATAGATATAAATTCATTCTTATATAAAAGTAGAAGTAGGTGATTTTGTATTGTTTAAAAATTACAACAAATAAAATATAAATACAATGCGTAGCGTAAGTGTATTTCTTCTGGACAAAATTAGAATTGCAACTCTGAGGACAGTCTCAAGGTTAATCACACCAGTGAGTATAAGTCTTCTCATTTTGGGTGATCATTCTAATTGAAGGGATGAACTAATATGACTACTAATTGGGTTATTTTTCAAAATGACTCTGATTTAACAATGACAAGATTGACATGTTACAACCTCCGGAATTTAAGGCCTTGCTCAGGAAATAAGAGTTGCTACGAAAAAATAGAGATCAAGCTCTACTTGTCTTCTTAAAATAAAAGTGTTTTGCAGTACTGATTTTTGATAATTTTTTCTTTCCCTTTTTAGACGTTTCTCCGACTTGGTTAACGAGGACATGAAGGTGATTGGAGCCTCTGCAGAGGACACCACTGACAGACAGAGGTGGAGAGCGATAGTCCGCAGTGGCGACCCCTAAAGGGAAAAGCCGAAAGAAGAAGAAGAAGAAGGAAGAAGAAGAACAAAAAAAAGAAGATAGGTGTTTTACTTCTTTTAATTTACCGTATATACAGAGGCTCATAGAAAGAAAATATTTAAAAAAAGGAGGAAATTTGTTAAAGTTCTTACAGATAAGCATTACCAAAGGCTAGCGAATTGTTGGAAAAGGAAAGGATTTGCTCTTCTTCCTAAGAAAACAAGATTCAAACGATTTTTGAACCTGCAACTGTTAATTAATCTATAGCGTGAATTGTCATAATTGTTGTTAGGACAAATTTTGTTGTAGCAAAGATAAAACCAATGGCAAAATGAAAAAGCATCCTAACAAGTAGGCGCAATTCAGATATAGTTACATCTTGAAAAAAACGAGATTTCTGATCCCCAAGGTTCTTTTCCAGTGGTATCGACCACGAGACCGCACACTTGTTTAGAGATAATTTTAATCAAAGTAAATCTTTGCAAGATGACAACTTATCTGTTTATTTTGCTCGATTTTCACTGTATGTTTAAATGTTATTATAATCACGAGGAGAAACAATCGGTGTAAAAACCGCTAACTAGATCCTCAAAAGAATGCAGCAAATCAAAATTACAGATTGTTGCAAACCCGACCCGAGCATTTTGCAAACAAGAGTTCGAAACTTCTTAGTTCTGAATATTTTTATGTCAATGACCAAGCCCTTTCGAATTTAATGCCTCAGAAAACTTAAAAGTCAATCAGGGCGAAATATGAGCAGTTATGACGTGGCCATAGAGAAAGCTGCAGACAATATCATTCAGCAGAAGAAACGAAAATGAATGAAGAAACATAAAGAAAATAAGCTGGAAAGGAGGTGTTCTGCTAAATAAAAGAATAAAAAATGCTACATTTAAAAAAAATTTTCAAACACATAAGGGCATTTTAATGGTCACGCTTAATAAATGACGTATGAATGACGTAAGAAACGTGAAAGTATCTTAAGCAGAAAACAAATAAAGATAAATTGGATAGCAGCATTAAGAAAGCAGCTGTGGCCGAGTGGTTAAATCTACCTTACCATGCAAGAGGTTCCAGGCACGAGCCTCAACCATAGGTAGAATACGCCCAGTTCTATTTTCCGTTACCAGTTAAAAACTATTTTGTACATACGTCCGGAAAGAGAAATGGGAGAGGCAGAAAACCAATAAATAAAATATCTTAAAAAGAATTATCAAAATGAACTAAAGTCATAAAAGAAGAGTTGTTTCTCCCGGCAAGTACTACAACTTTGGTGTTATAAATTTTGTTGCAAGGGCACCTCAATTCGTCTATAATTCTATCTTTGCCCCTCCAAACTTTTTCCTGATAACAGCTCCTCTAATTAAAAGACCTGCCGTAAGCAAAATAGCCGCAGATAAAATAGTATTATTTTGGTTACGGAATTAAAGAAGTAAAAAGAATTTGCCTACAACACAATAAACAAAATAAAATATTTATCAACGTATTGTCAAACCTCAAAGACAAAAGAGAAAACAAGAAACAGAACACTGTTATTTTAAACGCCACAGTTCTGTGCTATTAGAAGTCATGGATAAAATGGATCTGTTATCCCACTGCTCAAAAGGACATTTACACGCACTTTCAAAAACGTTTTGTGAGTATTGAAAATGGGTTTAAAAACGCAAAATGTTTTAAGTATACGAAACAAAGTTTTTCAAAAATTTTATAAAAAATATATATATATATATATATATTTATATATTCATGTGTTTGTCTATCCAGTTGATGATAAGAGTCCTCAATATAATCGTAGAGCATTTTGAAGTATCAATCAAACATATATATATATATGTGTGTGTGTGTCGTTCCTCATGGTCATTAAATTAGCCAATATCATGTTTGGCTCTGAGTGTTACACTCTAATACTATATATATATATATATATATATAGGAGGTAAAACACCAAAAAAAAGAACTTTTATCATAGTTCTTATTTTTCGTGTTTTACCTTACGTACATTGCTCAGCTATATGCATTGAGCACTTTTTGATACGAATAAACAAAATTACACAAATATATATATATNATATACATATATATACATATATATACATTTATATACATATGTAGACATATATATACATATATATACATATATATACATATATATTTTTTATATATATATTTGTGTAATCTTGTGTATTCGTATCAAAAAGTGCTCAATGCATGTAGCAGAGCAATATACATAAGGTAAAACACGAAAAATAAGAACTATGATTGCAACTAATAGTTCTTATTTTTCACGTTTTACCTTATGTATATTACTCTGCTGGTGGCAGCGTTTCCAGAGTAATGTCTACGCTTGAACCATTAATATTGTCTGGTAATATATATCTATCTATCTATATATAAATTTTTGGAGGTTGATTTTTTTACTATATCATTATGAAATAGATTTAATTAGCAAGATTTGGAGCATAACAGCACAAGAAAACTTGGCTTTTGCAATCCATAAAAGGATACCGTTGAAAATAATTAAAAGTGAATAGGAGTGAAATAATTTTTCTCGGGCTACAATTAAGAGTGATGTATTATGCTATTTTGAATAACTGCTAACCTAAGCACTTTAAAGAGCTTGTTTACCTTCTTTGAAGTGAAATAGGACAGTTTTAATAACTGAAATTCTCCCTGGTTGTGGAGGTTTCAGAGGGCTGTATACAGACACAGGTTCTTAAGACAAGATTTTGTTGCAAATTTGAATTATCAAGCAGTTTTCACTGAAGCCAGAACATTTTCTGAAGTGTTGGCTTTCTCCTAATTAGCCCCCTTTTCAAAGGGTTTGGGAGAGGGGTTGATAATGATGCTTGTGGTAAACTCTTCTTACAAAATGAAATTATTTGCTCATATTTTTACATTAAAATGAAAGCTTCTTTTATCTCAAGTGAACTAAAATTTTGTACTGATATGCTTGATTGCAGCTTTTAAAGAGGAACTGAAACCAAACTGATCAAGGAAGTGAAATAGAAAGAAATACTTTTGGAAAATCAAGAAAACACATATATTAAATTTGATAACCACGATGGTTGAACAACAAAGGACAGTTCACAAGCCAAGCAGTTATAAACATTTTCATCTTCTCTGATAGTGAATTTCTATTTCATTCTCTATTATTTTTACCAGCAGACTTTTTGCCAATGGTATAAAGTATGGGTTTCATTTCCCTCTATTTGTGCTAGAGTATGCTGACATATAATTTCATCTAAATTATAGGCTTTATTTTTATCAAGACATTGAAGTATGCTTACTGTTTTTAATCCACTAAAAGACTCTTATCGCTCCCATCTAATCGGTGAAGCAAAAAAGACTAATAATATAGCTTTAACTATCCGATACAAACAAGACTTTAACACCAAATGCAAAGATTCCCTGCAAATGAAAGGTTTACTTATTGGAAAAATAATTTGGTAAATTTATGGCAATTTCGGAGAGACTGCAAGTTGCTTTCAAGTGGATATAAGATGGAATTCTAGCCACATGTGTTAGGGCCACAATATTTACCACAGTCGTAAGATAAGACTTTGTATATACGAAGAAATGAAGACCATATAAAAGTCCTATTCTATACAATATTGAGCCTATAAGGGTTAAAATTCTTCTTTAACAAAAAACCAGCTTTTTTCAGGAAACCCCGATTGCAGGGTGTTCGTTTTTATGCATCAAAATTAGTTTCTGAAGGAGATAGAGTAAGATGTTGAATGATAAACAATGAAATTCAAATTTAAAAAACTTGGAATATGTAAACAAAACTGTTATAGGTGTGGAATGAGGAACTTTCTTTAAGCAGTGTTAGCTAAAACACCATTACTACAAAATCGTGAAGGGTAGAATCCCTTATGTATCCATCAAAATTAATCCTGCATTTGTACTCGACTTCACTTGTATCGTGACATTTATATTCCCTATGTCACAAGGTACGTAGAAAAGAATCAGCATTTCATTTCAATCCGTTGCAGCAGCAAACTTAAATTTGTACGAAACAATATTCCTGGAAGAACCTAAATCACAAATCAATATTAAAACGTTTGAACCAGAATCCGCTGAAAGTCATTGGAAACAAATACTCACTTTTTCGCTAAAGAAACATCATTAACCTTTCCTCCATCGAAATTGAAGGTCGGCAACGATCTTGACGGCATTGGCAGTTTAGGCAGCATACTTGGTTAGACTATGATGAAGAATCCTTACTTTATTCTGTTAGGTTTGCAAATACCAAAAGCGGTAATCTATGCGAAATACCGAAATGCGCTGACATAAAAAGTTATCCGAACTGGTTTTCCGAAAGAGAATAAAACTTTCAAGAAATTTGTTAAATTCGAAAAAGCGCCCTACAAATGTCATCTGGGTGCTATCCCCAACAAGGTAGTTCCAAATCTCAGTGTAGTAATATGATGGAACTAAACATAAAGAGAGTCCATATATTGGATAATCGCCCATGTTGGAATTCTTAAAATCTTATGGTATAGGTGATCAATCCAATATCTATTAGCTTCGAAAATTGCAAGTACAATCTCTCCCTGAGGTATCCCTGAGGTATCCCTGAGGTATCCCTGAGGTAGATAAGTAGCTTTAAAGGAAAATAGATAAAAAAAAGTAGAGATACTTACACAACAGAATGAAATGTTTGAAATAAAAAACTGCCACCAGTGAAGTATTGGAGACAATAAGAGGTAATATTTATTCTTAAATTACAGATGAATCTATTCTTATCTAACTAAGGAACAGTTGACATTTTGTGTTTGGATAACCTTCAGATTTTCCAGTACAAATTAAAAACATAGAACTTCTCTCTCAATACACTCATTTCACTACACATTCTATATCATTCTGAGGGGAAGACCTTAGAAAGGCCGGGGAGTTAGCTGAAGAAAGAATCATGTTTATATAAAATATCTTCAAAACGTTAACATTTTCTTTGGAAGAAAAGGTATCAAATTGCATGTGAAAAAGAAGAGGGTTATGAAGTCACCAATCTATCCGGATTAATCTATCGAGATTCTCAGATGGACAAGACTGGACGATTCAGGTTGAATGGTTTTGCAGCACCATTGACAACTACATTCATTTTCTGACTCTTTGTAAGCATTGTCTCCAAAGCGACAAATTGCTAAAAGAAACCAAAGCACGAATCATGGAAGGAAAGAAAGAAATAGAAGCTTTAATTTGTTTTTGTGCTGACATTAGGATATCGTCTTTAAACTAACCACGGACAATTTATCCAAACCACGTGCACGCGTAGGATATGTCTGACTGAAAGTAGTAAATAAAACTGCTGAAATTCCTGGTTAAACTATTTTAGAAGATAAGAAATAAAGAATAATAATTTCAATAATTTTAATAATTTCAATAATATTAATATATATATTAATATACATATATATACATATACATATATTTACATATACATAGATATACATATATTTACATATACATATATATACATATATACATATACATATATATACATATATATACATTTATATACATATGTAGACATATATATACATATATATACATATATATACATATATATTTTTTATATATATATTTGTGTAATCTTGTGTATTCGTATCAAAAAGTGCTCAATGCATGTAGCAGAGCAATATACATAAGGTAAAACACGAAAAATAAGAACTATGATTGCAACTAATAGTTCTTATTTTTCACGTTTTACCTTATGTATATTACTCTGCTGGTGGCAGCGTTTCCAGAGTAATGTCTACGCTTGAACCATTAATATTGTCTGGTAATATATATCTATCTATCTATATATAAATTTTTGGAGGTTGATTTTTTTACTATATCATTATGAAATAGATTTAATTAGCAAGATTTGGAGCATAACAGCACAAGAAAACTTGGCTTTTGCAATCCATAAAAGGATACCGTTGAAAATAATTAAAAGTGAATAGGAGTGAAATAATTTTTCTCGGGCTACAATTAAGAGTGATGTATTATGCTATTTTGAATAACTGCTAACCTAAGCACTTTAAAGAGCTTGTTTACCTTCTTTGAAGTGAAATAGGACAGTTTTAATAACTGAAATTCTCCCTGGTTGTGGAGGTTTCAGAGGGCTGTATACAGACACAGGTTCTTAAGACAAGATTTTGTTGCAAATTTGAATTATCAAGCAGTTTTCACTGAAGCCAGAACATTTTCTGAAGTGTTGGCTTTCTCCTAATTAGCCCCCTTTTCAAAGGGTTTGGGAGAGGGGTTGATAATGATGCTTGTGGTAAACTCTTCTTACAAAATGAAATTATTTGCTCATATTTTTACATTAAAATGAAAGCTTCTTTTATCTCAAGTGAACTAAAATTTTGTACTGATATGCTTGATTGCAGCTTTTAAAGAGGAACTGAAACCAAACTGATCAAGGAAGTGAAATAGAAAGAAATACTTTTGGAAAATCAAGAAAACACATATATTAAATTTGATAACCACGATGGTTGAACAACAAAGGACAGTTCACAAGCCAAGCAGTTATAAACATTTTCATCTTCTCTGATAGTGAATTTCTTTTTCATTCTCTATTATTTTTACCAGCAGACTTTTTGCCAATGGTATAAAGTATGGGTTTCATTTCCCTCTATTTGTGCTAGAGTATGCTGACATATAATTTCATCTAAATTATAGGCTTTATTTTAATCAAGACATTGAAGTATGCTTACTGTTTTTAATCCACTAAAAGACTCTTATCGCTCCCATCTAATCGGTGAAGCAAAAATACTATACTATATATGAAAGACCTTCTAAAGGTTTTCATTTCCAGAAGTGGCCGCAAGATGACGATATTTGAAAGGTTTTGAGCTGCTGTAATTCTCCGTATATTCCTTAAACCCCAGCAATCTCAAAAACACTTTCGTTAGGATGTCAATTGAATCAATGCATTATTAAGATTTCGTGTCATGCAACTGTAGTTAATTCATTGCAAGGAAACCAAGTTTTTACAAACGAGGACTCTTTTGACTTTAAGAGATCGAAAATAAATTATTAGAATTATGAAGAGTTAAAGCTTGGGAAAGAAGGAAGTATTGTTTAATTACCAGGGAGTTAACNTTGATAACCACGATGGTTGAACAACAAAGGACAGTTCACAAGCCAAGCAGTTATAAACATTTTCATCTTCTCTGATAGTGAATTTCTATTTCATTCTCTATTATTTTTACCAGCAGACTTTTTGCTAATGGTATAAAGTATGGGTTTCATTTCCCTCTATTTGTGCTAGAGTATGCTGACATATAATTTCATCTAAATTATAGGCTTTATTTTAATCAAGACATTGAAGTATGCTTACTGTTTTTAATCCACTAAAAGACTCTTATCGCTCCCATCTAATCGGTGAAGCAAAAATACTATACTATATATGAAAGACCTTCTAAAGGTTTTCATTTCCAGAAGTGGCCGCAAGATGACGATATTTGAAAGGTTTTGAGCTGCTGTAATTCTCCGTATATTCCTTAAACCCCAGCAATCTCAAAAACACTTTCGTTAGGATGTCAATTGAATCAATGCATTATTAAGATTTCGTGTCATGCAACTGTAGTTAATTCATTGCAAGGAAACCAAGTTTTTACAAACGAGGACTCTTTTGACTTTAAGAGATCGAAAATAAATTATTAGAATTATGAAGAGTTAAAGCTTGGGAAAGAAGGAAGTATTGTTTAATTACCAGGGAGTTAACACAGAAATTGAAGAGTGTTCTTATTTTTAGTGTTTTCTTTGAACTATTTTTTTTTTTTGCCTTGTCTTAGCAAGACTCCATTTTTAGCTGTTCTCAGTTATTCTTCTTCTTTTTCTCTTACTCTTTCACTCCAGAAACATGCACCATCTAAAGCCTTCTCTAAGGGGAGTGCCAGGTCAGCTGGTTGGCAACCTTGTGCAACGGGGCAGTTAAGAAGGTGGGGTATTGTTTGCACCTATCCACAGCTGCAGGTATCGGTTGTAGTGAAGCCCCTCTTCTTGTTCGATGTCATACGTATTCCATTCTCGGTTTGACGGAGATTCAGGGTCTTCCATACCATCCAATTCTCCAAACCTCCACTGGCAAGTTCTTCATTAATGCCCCTCTTAATCCATTGCTGTCCAGCCTCTCCATGCTTGTTCCATTTTTGCTCCCTTTCCTCTTTTGGTTCGTGGTTTAGAGATTGAGTGGCATCCAGGCGCTTTCGGGCAGGTTGCTACTGTTGAAGAGGGTGCCGCTCGTCTGCATCGAATTTGCTTCTTTCATCCTTGGTAATCGTTTCCCTCTGAATGTCGGGAATATATATATATATATATATATATATATATATATATATTATATATATATATATAATATATATGT
This sequence comes from Morbakka virulenta, assembly GCA_003991215.1. Lineage (NCBI taxonomy): Eukaryota > Metazoa > Cnidaria > Cubozoa > Carybdeida > Carukiidae > Morbakka > Morbakka virulenta. Next base: position 97,005 of record RDPX01000374.1, read on the forward strand.
ATATATTATATATATGTATATATTATATATATGTCTATATTATATATATGTCTATATGTCTATATATGTCTATACGTCTATATGTCTATACGTCTATATGTCTATATGATGTCTATATGTCTATATGATGTCTATATGTCTATATGATGTCTATATGTCTATATGATGTCTATATGTCTATATGATGTCTATATGTCTATATGTATATGTCTATATGTCTATATGTATATATGTATATATGTATATATGTATATATGTATATATGTATATATGTATATATGTATATATGTATATATGTATATATGTATATATGTATATATGTATATATGTATATATGTATATATGTATATATGTATATATGTATATATGTATATATGTATATATGTATATATGTATATATGTATATATGTATATATGTATATATGTATATATGTATATATGTATATATGTATATATGTATATATGTATATATGTATATATGTATATATGTATATATGTATATATGTATATATGTATATATGTATATATGTATATATGTATATATGTATATATGTATATATGTATATATGTATATATGTATATATGTATATATGTATATATGTATATATGTATATATGTATATATGTATATATGTATATATGTATATATGTATATATGTATATATGTATATATGTATATATGTATATATGTATATATGTATATATGTATATATGTATATATGTATATATGTATATATGTATATATGTATATATGTATATATGTATATATGTATATATGTATATATGTATATATGTATATATGTATATATGTATATATGTATATATGTATATATGTATATATGTATATATGTATATATGTATATATGTATATATGTATATATGTATATATGTATATATGTATATATGTATATATGTATATATGTATATATGTATATATGTATATATGTATATATGTATATATGTATATATGTATATATGTATATATGTATATATGTATATATGTATATATGTATATATGTATATATGTATATATGTATATATGTATATATGTATATATGTATATATGTATATATGTATATATGTATATATGTATATATGTATATATGTATATATGTATATATGTATATATGTATATATGTATATATGTATATATGTATATATGTATATATGTATATATGTATATATGTATATATGTATATATGTATATATGTATATATGTATATATGTATATATGTATATATGTATATATGTATATATGTATATATGTATATATGTATATATGTATATATGTATATATGTATATATGTATATATGTATATATGTATATATGTATATATGTATATATGTATATATGTATATATGTATATATGTATATATGTATATATGTATATATGTATATATGTATATATGTATATATGTATATATGTATATATGTATATATGTATATATGTATATATGTATATATGTATATATGTATATATGTATATATGTATATATGTATATATGTATATATGTATATATGTATATATGTATATATGTATATATGTATATATGTATATATGTATATATGTATATATGTATATATGTATATATGTATATATGTATANCCCATGTTGATACGGCTTAAGATTACTAAAGAGTGATTTATTATCAAATTGGAGAGATAGGTGTTCGGCTGTTTGATCAGGAAAGGAGGTCCCATGTGGTTAGTTATTAAGTATGAAGTTGCGCAGGAGGAATTTGTTTTCGTGTCGGCATTTTGAAATAAGTTCTGATCTTTTGTTGAGAAGTTGTTTTTTGGATGGTGTATGTTATAATGGACATTTTTTCAGTGAGACAAAGGAGGCATCTTTTTGTGCTGTTGTTGTAGTGGGGGGCTGATTTTTGGATAGACCAAGATATTTCGGGTGCTTTTCCGGTTTTTTTCCTTCGTATCCCATACGAAACTTGATAGTGTTGTGCTGTGTTTGTATTTACTGTGGTTGAATAATAATTTATGTTGAGAATATCTGTGTTTCCATGGCCTTTCGGTTAATCCTATGTATGGCTTTTCGATGTTAGGTGTTGTTGGTGTTCCTGTGGGTGGTGTCAATGATACTGTTGCATCATTGACACCTGCCTTGTAGATGAAATATAATAATATAATAATATCGTGGAACTATTAGTTGTTATTTTTCGTGTTTTATCTTATCTGTTTTAACTACTTTTAATAAGTTTGCGCAGTCAGTGGAACCACTTATCTACTGTTTACATTATGAAATACATTACTTTATGAAATGCAGTTTTATCAGCAAATTAGTAAAACCTGAATTCGTTAGGAACCTGAAAGCTGATGGATAGTCTTGAAAATTCTGAACTTTATGGACTCAGAGGAAGCCATGAATGTAAGAGCTTCATCATGTCATGAGTCGTAAGCTTTTTCCGAGCTACGTTTCGAGAGTTACTTCTCCCATCATCAGGCTAGTGAAATTACTAGATACGCCTATTTTTTATACTTTGTTAGTGCGGACGTACGTGTAGACAGGGCTCGAGTTGTTTTGGGAATTGCGCCATACCCATGCTGTGGTTGTTGTTTCTTTCTTTAGTGCTGGAAGCCGTGATACTTTTTTTCCAAGCTTCATACCAGTTTAATAAATCAAAAGGATGACGGATTTCAATATTAGAGTATTGACAAAAGCATACTTGGAGCAGCTTTTAGATGATGATGTTGGTAACACTTCTTCGTATGTATTCTTTGATTCTTTACGTTCATCTTATGAGACAGCATACAATTATTGTGTTTTCAATGATTTTTCAACACGAGGTCCAGACACTTTTGATGGCATAGCGGAGGTCATTACCAGATTTTCAAAACGATTTGAAAATTATGTCTAAAATCCGCATGACCTGTATTCTCTATAAGAACAACTGAAAATCCTTCAAAGTTCTGGGGCGATTCAAAAGAAAGAAACTATCAAAGAGAAGTCCTTCCATAAAATGAACATGAGATAGAACTACTTAAAAACATCACTGTCCAAGTCGTACTTAATTCCTTTGGTCATATTAACTATTTCCCACAGTAATGCTGTAAAAGAATGTATATTTTCTGATTGCCCAAAATGTCACGAAATTTCGTCCAAAATTAGACCAAGAAACCCGGTTGTAGTTAATTTTGCTGAAAAAAAAAGAAAAAACCAGAACAGCTAACTGCATGTTTAAGGTTCAAGCTATCACAGGATTTACTAATTAAGTGTAAATTAGCGTGTAAAAATATGATCGAACACATTGTAATAAAAGCATAAAGTAAACGGCTTTAATAGTTATTGTTGTTTGTATTTCATATCTCTGTTTGTGTGATATTATTTTCAAGAATAAAAGAAACCTTTAAAACATTTTCGAGGAATTAAGGTCCTCTGCATCCTATTGTATACAGAGAACCTGGCCAAAACAGCAGACAATAGAGAAGAGCTGGAATCGAATCTTCATAGGTGACAGGAAGCGATGGAATTGAGAGGTTTGAAAATGAATAGCAGGAAGACAGAAACAATGGTGCCATCAAAGAGTGATCAAATAATTATTAACATTAGAGATAGACAAGGGGAAGTGATTGAAGGGGCAAGTAGAGTCATTCTGTTATTTAGCAACAAGCTTTGAACGGCAAGGGGATGTCAAGATGAAGTTAAGACAAAAGTTAGAAGAGAGTGGGCGAAGTGGCAAGACGTGAGTGGCATAGTATGTGACACGAGAATGCCAATAAAACTCAAGACAAAGATCTATTCATCAGAAGTCGTACCTTAAAAAGCACAGAGGAGAGTATGTTAGAAGCGACGGAGATGAGAATGCTAAGGTGGCTACCCGGAATATCCTTGGACGAACACAGGATGAATGATGAGATAAGAAGATTTTTAAAGGTAAGGAAAATAACAGAGAAAGCAACAGAAGCAAGGTCAAGATGATATGGACATGTAATGAGGAGAGAAAATGACTATTGTGAAGGCAGTATAACAGGCAACCAGTGACAGGAAGGAGGAGTAGAGGGCGACAAAGGCGTAGACTGAGGGACCTCATAGAACGAGACATAAGAGAAGTGGGAACGAGAGAAGGAGAATGGGAAGACCGAGTCAAATGGAGAACAAGGTGTCGAGCGGCCGACATAACAGACGTCGGATTATGCCGAAGGAGAAGAACTGTATAGGCATCCGCTGTTGAAGAGAGGTGTCATATGGGATATGTTATATATGTGATGTATAATGCCTTTTAACTCTATCATATCAATGTTTTATTTTTGCGTTTCTAACGATCCCAGGCGTTTGGTTTTTGCAAACTTTTCCGGGCCGATGCATGTCACTAACTTAGCAAAATCTTCCGTTCAATGGCCTATTTTTTGATCGCTTTAATGTAAAAATTACTGATCAGAAGAAAAAACCTGGTAATCGAGTGTTCTAATTCAGACAATAAATCGTTCATCAGCTTTAACTGGCGGCACCATTCATGTCACCTCACCTTGGTCTTGTTCCTCACAAAACACTGATGCCATGCACCTCATTAATTCGGTAAAAGAAAGGAAGCTTGCATTTGTGTCCGAGTGACTATCTATACTCTGTGCTTAAACACAGAGTACAGATCGTCACTCGCAAGCAAGTTGCAAGCTCCAGTACTAGTCAACCTTTCCATCCTTTATTTTTCCTTGGTACACTCAGTTTCTTCAATGTTGTACTTTTTAATTTTTTTTCAACGTCATGTTTTCCCAAGCAGTTGGAGCTCAAGACGGTGCCCTTCGGAGGGACTTTGATTTGGCAGTGAGGAATTTCTTGACCGGATGCCCTTCCCGACGCCAACCAATGGTTTTTTCTTAGTAAAATTTCAAATTCTCCTCGCCAGCTCGGGGAATTGAACCCGTAACTCTTGTATGCGGCTTGAAAATAATGCAACCATTAAGCTGAAGCATGAAATGCATTAACAGTTTTCAAGTAAACTATGGCATCTGTCCATTAACAGATTTGTATTTAGTGCACCTCACATCTTTTGCTGGCAGCGTTAAGAATGCGGCAATATCTTGCACGGCACCTTTTTCTCCCTGAGTCAGCCACTACACCGAACAAATTGTCCTATTTCAATTTCCACATATTTGGTCTGTCCAAAACAATTGGTGCAATGTCTACATTACCTGGTCTTTCAAGAAAGAGCACAACCAACAATGAAGGTTCTCACTTTATCTTACAACTCCACGATGCAGTTGTAAACGTAACGTCTAGTCATACTCAAAGTTCCTTTAACGTATATCTAAACAAACTTATGTTTTACAAAGCAACTAATTTCTTGCAACTAGATTTTTAAGGCTTCCTCCCTAGCTTTCGTGTCGCAAATTCAAAATGGGTGTCAACACCAGTGTATTGCACAAGAACTTTCATCATTCCGAGTACACAGATTTCCGCAAGCAATCATCCATTTTCTTTTTAACGACTTTGATAAACAATAATTGCTTTGACCTTCAAGTCTGTTCCAAGTGTTACGCGTTTTTGCGTGTGAAAACGCTTTTGTGCTTAGCAGTGCACATCACTACCTAAAGCGCAGTTGCAAAAAGTACACACAAGTGCAGATCCATCAAATTAGAGGCACGACGGTTCATCTTTTTGTGTGTCGTTGCTTTAGCAGACTTAACTATTGGCATATTTCAACTAAAAGTATGAGTTTGATTTACATTTATGTGTGAATAAGGAAAGGTTCGCCTTCTTACTTGCACTTATGCTAATGTTTATGTTAGCACGAAATTTCATATTTACGTTCATCTACGAGTCTTACTTGCAATCCGTCACTCACATTTGTCACCAATAGCGTCACTTTAAATTGTACTTCGAACGTTTACGTGAGTAAATTCGAAGTTGAAATGATTAGTATTTCTTTGTGTTTATTGTTCTGCTATCCAGCAAAGTTTACCAGTACCAAGCCATACCATTCTAAAATTTATGTTCTAATCTGTACCAGGTGAGGTGTGTTTATTCAGTAAAAAATGTCATGCGAGGAGCCATTTTTAAATGACAGTGGTGTGAAATTTGGTACAAACATGGGTTGTACCAAGTGCGCAGATTTTTATTTATAATTATAGCTACATCAAGTAATGAAATGGAAACCTGTAGATGGAAGCAGACGAAGAGGCAGACCTGTGAGAACGTGGCAAGCTACATTCAGGAGTGATGTGACTGTACGAGGGCTGTCTCCCAGAACCGCTCAAGCCGTAGCTGACGACCGTAGGCGATGGAGAAGTCTTGCTGCCCGATATCCTGAACGGGATTGGAGGACCTAAGGTCTAAGGTAAGGTCAAGTAATTAAACATTAACTGATGTTCGTTAAGTCTCCGTTAACGAAAGGTGCATTCAACCAAGTAGAGTCGACAAGCGCCCCTACAGGACAACTATCTTCTAACTAATTTCATGGTATCTGTTAGAGATCACTGAAATGAATTCTGCAATAGGTAAATGTAGAATATGGCAAGTTACCTTGCGCAAAAAAGTTACATTACTCTTCACAGACTTCGCTACAAACCTCGAAAGTAAACACAAGGTTGGGCTCGTAAATAAAGAAACTGAAGGAATTTGGAGGTTCTAGAGGTATAAATTCATTTCTACAACGACAAAATCCTTTTCCATCTGTAATATATGTCCAGTTTCCCTTTAAGATTGAGAAAAAGATGACAGTTTCCTTACATATGATCTAACCTCTGAAAATTAACCATTTAACAAACCAGCGATTGAACAGAGATGCCGGCTGGACGAATAAACAAGGCAAGTAAATATGCTGGTCATGCAACATTTTCATCAAGGTGAATTTTCAAGCCACTTTTAAGTTCGGATTATTGCCAGCAACGTAATCAGCATGTGTGAAATAGACTCGTCAAGTATGTCATCTCCTGCTGGGCCAAAAGGGATGGCAAAAAGTCCACTTTGGACAGACCTAGCTCATTCTTTCAATATCTCGTGAACGAGTCCCTGTCCCATATCTAGTGACCAAATACTGCTTCAAGCTATTAGTGATGGTCTGGGCCTCTTTGCCTAAAAACAGAAAAAGAGAAGAGGATTAAAAAACAGGTAAAATAAATTTTAAAAAATCGTAATAAAAACATTACAAAAAACAAGCCCACGTCTTACAAGTCAAAGAGTGCAAGGATTACAAGGATTTACCTTTTGAAAAAAACATTTGGCTAAAACCATGAAATCAAAAAAGATATAATGAAACTCTACATCATATTTACCAAACTCATACATCATATTTACCAACTGGTGAAAATCATGGCAACAAGTGGGCACTCCAGTCAAAAAGTAGGAGCGATAATCTAACTTTGTATGGCTAAAAGTTCGAATAATTCAATTTTCTTTAAAACACGAGAACTAACCCTTTTGTAGATTTGGGCTCACGATTTTGCTTCAAAAACACCAAACCCCCTTTTAATCCTGTCAAAGTAATTCCAAAGTAATAGCTTAATCCTGTACAATTATCATCTGGTGTAACAGCTGTCGATCTTCGTATATCTTACAATGACCAGAAATTCATATTTTGAAGCTTCAATAAAACTTCATTTTCATGTGTGGTAAGCCGATGATCATCCACTCAATCAATGCTACTTGAACTCCAAAACTCAAAAAGATTGGTGGACTGACACCCAAAGGTCTGAAAGGTTACCGGATGAAAAGCACCAGTCGGGTGATTAACGGGGGTTTACAATGAGGTNTAGATGGAAGCAGACGAAGAGGCAGACCTGTGAGAACGTGGCAAGCTACATTCAGGAGTGATGTGACTGTACGAGGGCTGTCTCCCAGAACCGCTCAAGCCGTAGCTGACGACCGTAGGCGATGGAGAAGTCTTGCTGCCCGATATCCTGAACGGGATTGGAGGACCTAAGGTCTAAGGTAAGGTCAAGTAATTAAACATTAACTGATGTTCGTTAAGTCTCCGTTAACGAAAGGTGCATTCAACCAAGTAGAGTCGACAAGCGCCCCTACAGGACAACTATCTTCTAACTAATTTCATGGTATCTGTTAGAGATCACTGAAATGAATTCTGCAATAGGTAAATGTAGAATATGGCAAGTTACCTTGCGCAAAAAAGTTACATTACTCTTCACAGACTTCGCTACAAACCTCGAAAGTAAACACAAGGTTGGGCTCGTAAATAAAGAAACTGAAGGAATTTGGAGGTTCTAGAGGTATAAATTCATTTCTACAACGACAAAATCCTTTTCCATCTGTAATATATGTCCAGTTTCCCTTTAAGATTGAGAAAAAGATGACAGTTTCCTTACATATGATCTAACCTCTGAAAATTAACCATTTAACAAACCAGCGATTGAACAGAGATGCCGGCTGGACGAATAAACAAGGCAAGTAAATATGCTGGTCATGCAACATTTTCATCAAGGTGAATTTTCAAGCCACTTTTAAGTTCGGATTATTGCCAGCAACGTAATCAGCATGTGTGAAATAGACTCGTCAAGTATGTCATCTCCTGCTGGGCCAAAAGGGATGGCAAAAAGTCCACTTTGGACAGACCTAGCTCATTCTTTCAATATCTCGTGAACGAGTCCCTGTCCCATATCTAGTGACCAAATACTGCTTCAAGCTATTAGTGATGGTCTGGGCCTCTTTGCCTAAAAACAGAAAAAGAGAAGAGGATTAAAAAACAGGTAAAATAAATTTTAAAAAATCGTAATAAAAACATTACAAAAAACAAGCCCACGTCTTACAAGTCAAAGAGTGCAAGGATTACAAGGATTTACCTTTTGAAAAAAACATTTGGCTAAAACCATGAAATCAAAAAAGATATAATGAAACTCTACATCATATTTACCAAACTCATACATCATATTTACCAACTGGTGAAAATCATGGCAACAAGTGGGCACTCCAGTCAAAAAGTAGGAGCGATAATCTAACTTTGTATGGCTAAAAGTTCGAATAATTCAATTTTCTTTAAAACACGAGAACTAACCCTTTTGTAGATTTGGGCTCACGATTTTGCTTCAAAAACACCAAACCCCCTTTTAATCCTGTCAAAGTAATTCCAAAGTAATAGCTTAATCCTGTACAATTATCATCTGGTGTAACAGCTGTCGATCTTCGTATATCTTACAATGACCAGAAATTCATATTTTGAAGCTTCAATAAAACTTCATTTTCATGTGTGGTAAGCCGATGATCATCCACTCAATCAATGCTACTTGAACTCCAAAACTCAAAAAGATTGGTGGACTGACACCCAAAGGTCTGAAAGGTTACCGGATGAAAAGCACCAGTCGGGTGATTAACGGGGGTTTACAATGAGGTGCAAGAGACCACTGGACGGAAATACAACCACTGTTAAGTTCCTGAACAGTCATTTCTCGTTACAATAATTGGACAGCGACAGGAAAGATAAAATAAGTCAGCCCCACTTGCGATAAAAGGTCAATATCAAGTTTCAGAGAAGTCAGTAGAGTCGAATATGACTTAAAGCACTTTTCTTATTGAACAAAACTGAAAGCAATTGGGACATTTTCAATGTTCCAAAACAGAAGTAGCCTGCACCAAGAAAGGCGGGGGCGTTACGCAACCCCCAAATTACTGTAAACAAGAAGCGGTGATGGAAACCAGAAAACTTCAGATCTTAATAATCTATGGTATCTAACCTTGGAGGGGCTTTAATAATGTCATCAACCCTAAGAATCATCTCTGCGGCTTCTGCAGCACCAGTTAGAACATGTCTTTTCACGGTGAAAGACTCCGTGATTCCCAGTGCGCTCATATCTGCGATGCCTCCATTTTTCATATCTAAAAAAGAATAAATGAATTCAAATGGTCAATTTTTGCTACGACCTACCAATAGCTTTACTGCTGTTTAATAAAATAAGAAGGAAAAGTGAAAGTTCTGAAGACGATAAGGCTCAAGAGTCGCATAGAGACTACGGCACCATAAACCAAGACAAGCTTCGTTTTATGAGCTATACAAACAATTAACGAAATTTACAAAGCCTGTGGCTAGAAGCAGTAGCCCATCCAAAACTTTTAAACTACAAAATGGCTTGAGTGAAAATTCTGTAAATACCTAGAAATATACTAAACCCTACGTTAACTAACCTTTACCAAAATTTCTTTTAAAAGCTTGACGACGAAATAAAAGCTCACTTTAACACCTAAATTTCACACAAAGTTATTAAACACCAAGCGAAAGATGTGTTTCTGCGAAGACCAACTCATAACAAAAATGAAAATGAATATCCTAGTAACTACCTCAAAATATGATATGAACATACTCAATACAAAAAATGAAACAACAAAATGAAACTGCATACTACGGCACTGTCAAAAGGTCGATTAAGATATAGTTTCCAAAATTATGTGGTCAAGTATGAAGCTGTAATAGCCCAGTCCACAAACCACGAAATCTACAGGAGCTGGCTTGAATCTAGTTACAAGCACAGTAATGTTTTCTCATTTTCTCAAATTCCTTATCTTCTTAAAACAATGCAGCAATGATCTACTTTTACGTAAAAGGCATCTCTGGGTTCCAATGTCAAGGAGTGTTGCTCAAGTATTGCGCAAACACGCCTTGACATGTTGAGTTTATTTAAAAAACCCACAGTGAGTCCAGTATACTTACAAACATTAAATGGCGTCTAGATATACCGAACAATTGAAAAGTAAATGTTTATCAGAAAACCACCACGGAATTAATAAAACACCTCCACTAGGTAAATCTGGATCAAACACGCTTCGCTTATACTCCTTCTGCAGGAATATAAGCGAATCTAAGCAACCTGTGCAGTGACGCACGCACGCACGCACGCACGCTTCTTTCCTCCCTTCTGTCTCCGGACCCACTTTCTCAATAATATACAAGTTCGTGGCGCATAAACATCATGCAATAATTATAATGTAAAAATAAAAAAAACCCCAAAAATTTAAGGTTTCATGCATACCTAATCCAAAACTATGTTTATTGTCTCTGTGAGCAGCTCGTAGTTCTGATACTAATTGTGAGCTATCAAATCCAGCGTTATCAGCAATAATGGTTGGAAGTTGGCGCAATGCTACTGCAAATGAGTCCATTGCAATTGATTCTTTTCCTGGCGTTTGTGCAGCAAGATCTTGTACTGCATTGGCCATTAGCATTTCTGAGGATCCTACATAATATGAAAATGTACAGAAAATTAAATCGAAATCAAGATTCAAAAAGCATCGGTCCAACAATTTTCGCAAAAAAATACGGTTTTGCCGCCAAAAAAATTAATGACCATGAACAACCAATAAAATATTTGGCAGGATAACCAGTTTAATTAAAAAAATAAATAATGTGTAAAGTTCAAAATCAACCCGTGGTTCTTTCGATAGCTCTCACATTATACAAGACCATGTTGATACCGATTTTCACCTACTGCTCGATAATCACTAGTTCTTATACTGATACTGTCAAGAGGATTTCCAGTTTTGAGAGGAGAGCTTTTCATAAAATCTTCAAAAAGCGCTCTTACGAAGAAATAGATGCTATATCAATAAGAACTTTACAAAAACGTCGTACGTGTATTCAAGTTTTCAACTGTATCATCAAATTTCAAAGGGTATTTCGAAGTTATGATAAACAGGACAAGAAATAAAGGAAAGATGTTAAGATTACCCCGTCTGAAACTGGAGTCTACGAAGAAAAGTTTTAGATTTCTTGGGGCAAAATTATATAATGAACTGCCAACTGAGGTTCGAAGTGCGACCTCGACAAAAGAATTTATATTTTTATTGGACAAAGTTTTTAAAGCTTCTATCTAAGTAAAGAATGGTTTTATGTTATTGTATATATCAAATTTTAGCTTCTAGATACAAATTAAACTGACAACAGTTTAAACTCTCAGGCGGGTTTAGCATATCACATACAATCTTCCAAGTTAAACATTAGTGGATCGATCGAGGTTCTAAATTTTTTCAGATTTCGAATTTGTGAGTAAATCAGATTTCAAAAATACTTTTGTTATTTTCCTTTTAAGCTTAAAACAGGACCCATTTGACAACAAAAGTTTTTGTAAATATATATGTATTTCTAAAATTTTTGAATTGGTTATCCTGTATAAATATCGTAAATAATAATAATAATAAAGCTGGTGTGAAAAACGCATGTCGGGCAACTTCAGTCACAAAATGTCAATCTAGGTTTCCTTCGATGCCTNATACAAGACCATGTTGATACCGATTTTCACCTACTGCTCGATAATCACTAGTTCTTATACTGATACTGTCAAGAGGATTTCCAGTTTTGAGAGGAGAGCTTTTCATAAAATCTTCAAAAAGCGCTCTTACGAAGAAATAGATGCTATATCAATAAGAACTTTACAAAAACGTCGTACGTGTATTCAAGTTTTCAACTGTATCATCAAATTTCAAAGGGTATTTCGAAGTTATGATAAACAGGACAAGAAATAAAGGAAAGATGTTAAGATTACCCCGTCTGAAACTGGAGTCTACGAAGAAAAGTTTTAGATTTCTTGGGGCAAAATTATATAATGAACTGCCAACTGAGGTTCGAAGTGCGACCTCGACAAAAGAATTTATATTTTTATTGGACAAAGTTTTTAAAGCTTCTATCTAAGTAAAGAATGGTTTTATGTTATTGTATATATCAAATTTTAGCTTCTAGATACAAATTAAACTGACAACAGTTTAAACTCTCAGGCGGGTTTAGCATATCACATACAATCTTCCAAGTTAAACATTAGTGGATCGATCGAGGTTCTAAATTTTTTCAGATTTCGAATTTGTGAGTAAATCAGATTTCAAAAATACTTTTGTTATTTTCCTTTTAAGCTTAAAACAGGACCCATTTGACAACAAAAGTTTTTGTAAATATATATGTATTTCTAAAATTTTTGAATTGGTTATCCTGTATAAATATCGTAAATAATAATAATAATAAAGCTGGTGTGAAAAACGCATGTCGGGCAACTTCAGTCACAAAATGTCAATCTAGGTTTCCTTCGATGCCTTTTCTGTTCAATCTCTTTTTTCTTTTCCTTTTTTTCTTCTTTCGGCCTTCTTCCAACTCTCAGGTCAAGTCAGCCGCTCGGCATCTCCTCCTCCACTCTTCCCGTTCTTCTTTTCTGTTCAATCTCTCTCGGGCACCAAATTTAAGTAGTTTTCGTTTTTCAGCCCTAAAAAAATTTCATGGCCGCTTGTCCATTACGAATTAAACGAATGGATTAAAAATAAGATGCCTGAACTTTTGCGGTTGGAAAATCGAGTCCCGAGGTTTAATGTTATTGTGAAACAACACTAACTCAATTTGAAGAAAACTGATCATCAAGGGCGGTCCTTAAAGTTGTCGTCCAATTTTTTCCTTTCAATTAAAAAAAATATACAATACGAGATCGTCTCCTAATTTCAACCGGTTTAAAGATACACCAGTTTTAAAGAATGTATACCCCCCCCCCCTCCCCAATACTCGGGATAGATTCCTGGTTATTGTCCAACTGTGGTATCCACTATGCAAAGGGTCCTCTTGGATCAAGGGGGGAAACAATACCAACACAAACATCTAATACTTGGCAAAATGTAACCCACCTCCACCATACACAATCCTTGTTTCTTTAACTGTCTGTTGTAAAACACAAAGTGCATCATGAAGGGAGCGTTCGGCCTCATCGAGAATCTGTTGAGTGGCGCCTCTCAGCACGACAGTACAAGCCTCTCCCATGGCAACACCAGAGAAATGAATAAGCTATATTAGTGAATAAACAAAATAAAGACTATAAAGAAATTAAAAATAAAAAACCTAACTTACGGGTTTACAAAGAACAAAAACTCTTTGCTAACAGCATTCAGTTATGCAGCTTAAGAATTGGAAAAGTTCAGCCTCGGTCTTCTTCAAATAAACGTAAATAAAAACGTGGCTGTTTTAGGTGTTTTTCTCAGATTCCTAAAAAAAGGGGCTACAAGAAACAACTTGAGTAGCAAGGCCCTCTGAACATATAGTGGCAACCAACTGAATTGAAGCTGTGATCATCGGCGGGAACGGAGAAAACTGCCTCGGGTCTTCAAATTTTATGGGCTTTACACTTTGATTGTCAATGAAGTAGGCTGGATGCCGTTAAGAAATTCCTTTTGCTTTTCGGGGCGTTGACAGAACATGTAGCTAAACCACCAGCTCTGATAAGAAATCATCACAATTTACCAGCGGAATTTTTATTAATAGAATAACGATATAGCTCTTGAAGCCGCAACACCTTGTATTGGCCTCTCTGTTACGTTTTCATAGGATAACCACCAGCCCCCCCCCCCCCCCACCAAACACACCCA